>JAQYXR010000696.1:0-63897 GCA_030545055.2 Neoaliturus tenellus
GTGAGGTGTGTGTCCGTTAATTAAAACATTTAAAGGGATCCTCTGATTTTGATGGGATTTGTTACAGAGGTGTAAAGCAGTATGCATCAAGTTGAGATTATCTTAAATTTGGGGGGATATTTCTTATCTTTGTTAAGGGTTTATCTTGTAGTTTATTTTAAACCCCATATGGTGGCAAACACACATACTTAACCCTTAGGTGTTTATGGAATAATAAAAAATACCAGAACGTCATAAAATTGAGTTTTTACATTTACTGGATAGGGTTTAACTTATATTTGCTTACAAAACTCAAATGGTGGCAATGTAAAATACTTATCCCCATAGTGCCAAAATTACTTAAAAAGTAAATGCCAAAATTCCGTTGGAAATTTGCTGAGTACATAGGTCCACTGCGATGGAGAATATTCTATAATTAAAGTAATTTATAAATATAAACATACCAAACAATAGGTTAGTGAATACAAAACTTTTAGCTGACTATATTGCTAATCAGGTAACCCCTTATTTCCAATCGCATTGAATTTGAGAGTTGTCTATGACAGTTTTTACTACCAAAATAAAATGTCACTGATTACACAATTTCTATTAACTACCAAAGTAGAGATTATAGCTTTCAGCTATTCATCAATTTGGAAACAAAAATACACGATGTTAAACAACAAAATTTAATGTAGGAGATGGAAAGATAAATAATCACGCCATTTATATCAGAAATTAATTACTGTAACTGAGGAAACCATTAGACAACTCATCTTGGAGGTGGTCAGCCGCAAAATTCACTTACCTTTGAGATGATCGGCCGCAAAGTTCACTCACCTTGGAGATGATCAGCCTCAACGTTCACTCACCTTGGAAATGATCAGCAGAAGCCTTCACTTACCTTGGATCAGCCGCAACCTTCTCTCACCTTGGAGATGATCAGCCACAACTTTCACTCACCTCGGAAATGATCAGCCACAACCTTCGCTCACCTCGGAGATGATCAGCCGCAACTTTCACTAACCTCGGAGATGATTAGCCGCAACCTTCGCTCACCTCGGAGATGATCAGCCGCAACCTTCGCTCGCCGTAATATACTCTCACTCACCTGGAACAGGCACAAGGAATTAGTGGAGATCATTTGGTCTCGCACCGCTGATTTATTTTGAACCATCATGTTAGGTTTTATTTGGATTACTCATGTAATGCCAAAACCCAGTATTTCATTTTTAATTAAAATTATAATCTGTAATACGAATAGTTTTATATTTTAACGTCGGTATATTGTCTATACTTATAACAAGTATTGTTGATTGTAAATATCTATTTACAATCAATAGATATTTCACCATTTAAACTTGTTTGTGTTATTAATATATTGGCCTCTCACATACTCCACTTCTGGATTCAAATTGGTAAATATATAGCATTAAAGACAGTCTGCGACAATCTGCAACTTCGTCATTCAATTCCAATTGTTTGAACTATAAACGGGCATCACAGGCCAAGATATTCCTTGTCTTCTGTACTATTGCTATTGTTTAAATTTAAAATTATACTTCAACCAGTTACAGATAATCATTGATATATAATATATCATTTAAGTAATATAGATTTTACCATATCTATGTGTAAGATTCAAAAAGTTTTAAACGTTAAAGGTAAAATGTAATATAAGAAGAACCGTGTAGTATACATTAGTAAAAATAACCTTTTTTAACAATATATAACGCTATTAATTATCTTTCACGTAAATTCAAATACATACAATCTTTACAATGTGTCCTATATTTAGTTCAGGTTTAGTGTGTTATTAGAAAAATCAAAACTATTTAGAATTAATTACGATAAAACAACGTGCCTTCCTACTTTCGATGTTTTTCAATTAGGCTAATTTGTTTATATGTTAGTGTGTTATTTTTAATTTCCAAGAAGAGTTTTTTTTATATTAGTTTAGGTTAGCGAAAGTCTTAATATTGTAACAGTAATTATATTATTAAAATATTAATTTGGATATTGTTTTCCAAATAAAATAAATGTTTTATGATGATAGCAAACTTAAAGTTTGTCTCTTCAGTTGTATGACTATTTAGAGACAGAAAACACAGTTTAACTGTAAAAAGGATAAAAGTGTGTGATGGTCCTTTTTATCAGGAAAAAGGACTTAAACTCTCTTTCTAGGTTAAGCTTGGTACACCTGAACTGGAAGTTTCACATACGGGTAAGTGGGACTGATGCTTGTCATCCTCTAACCAAGCTTGCGACACGCAAGTATGTGCATCTCGAGCGGGTGCCACGCCATGTAGGAATAGGTGGTAACGAGTGTACAGATAAGCTAGTGAAAAAAGCACTAGCAAGCCATTCGTTAGACCGTAGCCATGTTGTGGCATAGGCAAAGCATCTGTTCATCCTCCCACCAACAAATGTTCCAGGGTTTGACATGGACTAGAGAAGGCGTGACTACTGATCTCCCAAGCAATGTGCCAAAAGCTGTTAAGAGAACCAAAGAGCTCTTTTCGCAAGTTGGCTTTTGAAATTAGTGAGGGCATAGATAAAGCAGGTGATTGTCCTTATCACTTTACATGGCTATTTCAGGAAACATCTCAACATTGTTGGCATAATTAACGATAAGCAGGAGGGTAGACTCTGTTATTAGTCCAAGGAGACTGCCATGCGCATTATTCTGGATTGTGAGAAACTTGGGGCTAGGGTAAGGGCCCAGTTTGGCTGCAAACAACCAAGTGACGGATCAGATACTGGTATTGGGCAAAAGCTCGGATAGCCTACAGTTACACATCTAGCAGTTTTTGGGATTCATAATAGGCTTCGGTTGACATGTTAGGACCTTGAGTCTTCTACTTGCACACCAATAACCAATATTAGTACCATATAAATATTAATGATATTCCTACGATGACGTCAAATGTAATAATACAACTAATTTGTTAAAAATATACTTTTAAAATTATAGCTCGACAGAGAACTTAAAATGATGGTCTTAATTTTATGAAATATGAACTTGTAACTTTGTGTGAATAAAAAAAAGTAACTGCATGGACATTTTATTTAATATATTTCTTTTCTCTCTTTGCTACAAATAGGTAGCCACTCACTCTGGACCGTCTGAAAAGCTTTCAACCGTTAAAAGGTTTTCTATTGTTCTGTACTTCATGTAATAAAAATTTTACACCCACTAACTACATCACTTGTGGTCCTAAATAATGTGGGAAATGAAAAATAAAAGTATGTTTTTCTGACTGCGGCTCTTTAGTGGAGTAATTTAAATTTAGAATGTTAAATCTATACACCAAAGTTACTATTTTTTATATACTTTTATGTCTACATTTTATATAAATAAAATAATACAATATTTTTGTATATGGAAATGATTTACCTTTACTGGTAACTGGTAAGTAATATAAATTAGTGTTATTTAGTTATTCGCACACTTTAATATTCATAAGGGTAGCCATTTCTTAGTTTAAATGAAAAAACCAAAGGTATTGAAAAAACGTATATTCCGATACAAAAAACATAAACAGTATTCATATGAAGCTGATGGTTAAAATTATAAACTTAATTTTTAAGTAAAAAATATATAGTTACAAACATTACACATACCTAAAAAGGTTAAATGATTCCTATTGTGATGGCACTAAAACAAGTTATTTTACCAGTTACGAACATCAATTATATGTATCTTCTACCACCCAACAGGGTTCGAAAGAGAAGGAGATGTCTCCCGTCATCAGTTAATACGTTTGATACATAAGCTAGATTTCTGTGGATTACTGCTTATAAAGTACATTACTGTTCTGAGCAAAGAAGGACACAAAGACGGAAATACCAAATCATTAAATAACCTTAACCCAACCAAATAAAAAAGTAGTAAAAACTGATACACTTCAACACTTAAATAACTCTTTGTTAAAAGTAAAGGATTTGTAATTTCACTTTATTTGCAATAATTACATAGTTATTACTTGTAAAACTTAATCCAATAAATTTAATTTTTTAATACTCATGAAATACTTTTGTTTCATGTATTTTATTGATTACTAACTGAATTCAACACTACCACATCGGTTATTTCTGTTAAAGCTACAACAAACTATCCAATAAGGTTGACTTCGTCGAAAACATCGGAAATTCGAGTATCCGATAGGAAAACGCTCAATCAATTTCATAAGTTCCTCATTTTTTCCGAAGTTTCATTTCTTAAAGTGAGCTATTGCTGATGTTATTGTTGAGGATTTTACTGTGTTAGTGCAAGTCTTTGAAACCCATGTTACAAAAAATATTTCTCTATTTCTATATATTTGTTCAAAAACCTTTTATAACATATTGAATGTCAACATTGTCTGGTTGGCAGTCATTATACACACACGTCTTAGAATAAAATAATAGTAGTTTTCATGACTAGGAGTAAAAGTGGGTCTTTTTGGTGTGCAATCGTGCTATTTTAACCTTCTGTTACTTAATGACATCTATACTGCATTGTTATTCAATTTTTAAACTATCTTTATTTGGATACCTTTTTAGCCATTGGAAATAGAAATGCAAAGCCATTATAATCTACCATACACAAAATTTATGAATGTTACTCCTTAATCAGGATTAAAAATAATTAAACGTTTTTAAGAAGAACCCCGTTACTTTATTATTTATATAATTGAGAAACTAATAAAAAATTCCAATTAATGGAACAAAAATAAACAAAAAACTCCTCACTCCCTTACTATTGAATGATTGTATCTAATTATAAGATTTTCCCTTATATATTTGATTAAATAAAAAATAAGTTTACATTTAGGAGAGTTTATTTTCTTTATTCCTCAGAATTAAAAAATGCATCGTTAACAATATAAATATCTTTTTAATTCTTTAATAGTGTACATGGCATGGCGTTTTAAGTTAATAATAAGTGATAAATATATTACTTAGAATTATGAATACTTAGCTTTACATAAGTATATTACGGTTGGCCTTTTGGAACAAAGGTACCGAACTCATGTTTCAATTTTAAGTAATAAAAAATATATATTAAGTAATAATAACGCGTATTCTATCAAGTACGAGTTCCAAAATCAACATGTGTTGCGGAATTCAAACCCATGTGATGTAATTTGAGAGAACGGGTATGGTTAAGGGTGAAAGATGAGGGGAAGGGGGATGTTTGCATTGCTCGCACGCATCTAAAAAAACATTTTAAAACGTATTCTATTATTTTTTTATTTAAATAACAATTTGATAAATTATGTTTTATCCTTTAAATATTGAAAAATTTCAGTTACGTTTGGCTTATATGGAATAGAACATAATCCGAGAAATGTTACTATCCATTTCCTTGAGTTATAAAATTGAAGTTCTTCGTATTAAATACTAAATGATAATATTATTGTATTGTATAATATTATTCATATAAATATTATATGAATAAGAAGCAAACAGTGTAAATTAAATCAATTTTTTAGGGGTAAATTTGTACTGTTATAGTAAAGGATAATCTACACTTAACTATACTTCATTTTTTATGACATGTTTGACAAAATTTTTTGTTCGTTAGTTTTATTACTAAAGCATTATTTTATATCTATGATAATTAAAACTATTTCTTTTGAGAAAGTGAGATGGGGCTGCATTACTTGAAGTTTATGTTCATTATGCAGTTATAAGTTTATAAGTTTCATTACTTGTCACGTTGCTCTTTAAACAGCAGGATTGAGTGTAAACTAAAATTTATCGTCTGGGAATTGACAAAAAATAGAATTTAATAGAGCGGATATCTGGAATATGAAAACGGTTTTTTAACCTGTTACATTGATGTGTTCTGTTCCAAAACTCACGTCCAGCCCCACTGATGACTGAAATCTGTCATTGTTTGCTGAGTGGTTCCTGGAATCTGGAATCTGGGGCGGTACGAGCGTTCGACTCGATTTTTACAAACTCTGTATGACAGTGGTAGAATTTAGCAGTATTCTGAGAACTTAGCATTCATCTCACTAGTTATAAATAGTTCTTTTTTATTTAAATTTTTGCATTGTGTGAAAAATTCCATGATCTGTATAAACTTATATGATAACTTAATATATATTCGTTATTAAAACTGTTTATAATACAAACGAATTTATTCTGTGGTTTGAAGAAGGTCTCCATGACCCCCTCCATCTCATTAAGTGGTTAATTGACCATTTCCTGCCGATAGTCATTATCATACTATTAAACATATCAGTTTCTTCTACCATCCAACATTTTAAAATATATAATGTTAATATGATTTATTTATAAACGTAAATTTTATTTTATTTTTTATATTTGTTTCAACAAGTAAGTAAAACGCTTTTGTCAGTTTTTGTGATTATTATTTATTTGTTCATTTTATGATAGTATGCCCTCGTCAGTACGGCTTCAGAAAGGGACGGTCAACGATCGACGTCAGTGTCACCAAACTTCAGAGAGCTGTCGAGAGAGCCGAGAGCCACAACCATTTCTCCCGCCGAGTAGTGCTTCTTGTTACGCTTGATTTCAAGAATGCCTTCAACTCGGCAATGTTGGTTGATATGTTGGATGCGCTTCGCAACACCTTTCGTATTCCTGCATATCTGTTGCGGCTCATCGAGGATTATCTACGCTCTCGAAGCCTGATTTATGACACGAGGGACGGAACGCGGACGATGGAAGTCACTTCTGGTGACGCACAAGGTTCAATACTCGGGCCCGGATCTCTGGAATGTTGCCTATGACAGCCTCCTGAGGTCCGAGATGCCTAAGGAAACCACTTTGGTTGGGTACGCCGATGACGTCGCAGCTCTCATTGCTGCACGCAACGTTGAGCTGGCCCAACTGAAGTTGAACCGAGTTATGCGGGTGGTTAACAACTGGATGTCCGATCACGGGTCCCTTACTTGCTCTCAGTAAGACGGAGATCGTGATTCTCACGAAGAAGAGGATCGACACCGTCGTCCGTTTCGAGATGGGAAAGGAGGTGGTCACATCAACTCGTGCCACCAAATACTCGGGGTTATGGTAGAAACCAAGTTAAGCTGGAGGGATCAGATCTTCCGTACGGCGGTTTAAGGTTTTTCCCCCATGGTTGGAGGTTTTTTAGTGGGGTAAACCTGTTTTTTAGGGGAGTCCCACACTACAGGCTTGCCACCTGTGTGCGTAATGCATTTTCCCTGCCTCTCCTCAAAAAAAAGAAAAAAAAAATAGTATCTCAAGACAAAAATAGTAGTAGGTGCCCGAAACGTACATGTTGAATGTCATTGATACTACACATATTGTTTTGCTTTGAATTGTAATATTATCTCTTTTTAGTAGATATTAATATCTCATTAATATGGTATAACTAAAGAAAGGGAGAAAATATTATGTTTATATTATACGTCTGGCCAAATACTACAGCAGTTAGAAAATCCTTTTAATTTCGCATTTAAAATATCTGGAGACATTAAAATATCGGTAAGTACTCCATCTTAAGTCATTTGGTTTTTATCAGAAATTAATATTAGCCTCATTGGGTTTTTATCCATAAGTATGGTATTTCAAAGAATACAAAAAAAGTTAACAAATTCAAAAAATCTAAAAAAGATTAAATACATAGACAGTTACTGCATGGAATCAGTTAAATATCAATCAATATTCAAACTCATTCAATTTATTTTTACTTCAAGTATATCTGAAAAATAGTATTTAACCCTTAAAAGGTTTACGGCAGCAACTTTAACCGGAGTGGCAAATGAGTACAAGGGAATGCGTATATTATATTGCTATTATTATTTTTCGTCATCTTTTTGCCTGATCCAATTACAGGTATACTGTTGATAAGACCCTGGATTATTGAGTTTGATTAAAATCCGGAGCGCGCTCAATTCATTATCTACCAAAGGAACTCAGAGACCAATGCCGTGTTAATTGAAATACCTCTTATAATTCCCGTTAATTGTTTTCAACTTATAAATTGAAATTATAATTGTAGTGTATAATTCCAGCATGGCAAAAATATGGGAACACACTTTACAATTATAGAACTCTTTTATAGAGAAAATTTTTATTTATTGTACTACTTTTATTTATATATCTAAGGACATATTTTATTGAACCCTCTGATAAACAGTGATATTTTAGCTTAAAAAAAAATTAATTACAGAACATCTATAGGTGGTCTATTTTCATGAGTTCGCGAACCAGAATTGTCGGGTTATGGCAACGGGGTTTTATGGCAAAGGGGTCAAAAATGGGTTTTTGGCATTTTTGGAGCTTGATTTTTAAAATTCATAAATTTTAACTTAAACCATTTAAAAGAGCTTAAAAAACAAACAATTTGGTATTTTGAATTTTTATCTTAGCATAACTGGTTATGGGGAAAATCCAAAAATGTTTTCCATGTTAATCTTATGGGAAATCAAGAAAATCCCATGTCTTGCTTATTTATTAACATAACTTAATCAAATTGGTATGTACATTATCTAGATAAAGTTTAACTTATACTTGCTTACAAAAACCATATGGTGGCAAACCTACATGCTCACCCCCATGGGGTTTATGGGGAGAATAAATAATTGCCGGAGGTTGATATAATTCTGTGTTTACATTCACCAATTATTGATTTACTTAATTTTCCAACAACACCCAATGGCAGGCAAACCTACATACTCGATCTTATGGTGTTTTTATGGGGAAAGTAAATTATCTGAAATTCCATTGGAAATTCGCTAAGTACGCAGGTCTGCTGCGACGGGGGGTATTATTATTTTTTACTTATTATTAACACTTACTAAAATTTACTGTATACATAAATATGATTATTATTGTTTCATTGAATAATTGACATATTTAGCATAATTATCTTGACTTTAAACTTACATTTTAGAATTGTGTTGCTGGGTTTCAACACATTTTCATTGTTTTACGTTAAAAGGATGGTCATAACAACCGAAGCAGCTCGGTCCTGTCATAGTGGTTTTTGATCTGCCACCACATGTAACGAAGCGACAACACGAAAGCGTCACAACCCTGAAATTTCACACTGTTGTATAATATCGAACCACATGTAACAGAGTAACCACACGACTGAATAACAGCCTTGCCCTGTCTTGCAGATGTATGATATACCACCACATGTAACGGAGTGACCACACTACAGCCTCACAGCCCTGCCCTGTCATGCAGATATATGATATGCCACCACATGTAACGGAATGACCACACTACAGCCTCACAGCCCTGCCCTGTCATGCGGATATATGATATGACACCCCATGTAACAAAGTGACAACAACAGCCTCACAATCCTGCATTGTCATGCGTATATATGATATTCCACCACATGTAACAGAGTGACCACACTACAGCCTCACAGCCCTGACCTGTCATGCGGATATATGATATGACACCCCATGTAACAAAGTGACAACAACAGCCTCACAATCCTGCATTGTCATGCGTATATATGATATACCACCACATGTAACAGAGGGACCACACAACAACCTCACATTCCTGCCCTTTCATGCGGATATATGATATGCCACCACATTTAACGGGGTGACCACACTACAGACCGCAGCCCTGCCCTGTAATGCAGATATATGATATGCCACCTCATGTAACGGAGTGACCACACTACAGCCGCACAGCCCTGCCCTGTCATTCAGATATATGATATGCCACCACATGTAACGGAGTGACCACACTTACAGCCTCACAGCCCTGCCCTGTCATGCGGATATAATATGATATGACACCCCATGTAACAAAGTGACAACAACAGCCTCACAGCTCTGCCCTGTCATGCAGATATATGATATGCCACCTCATGTAACAGAGTGACCACACTACAGCCTCACAGCCCTGACCTGTCCTGCGATATATGATATGACACCCCATGTAACAAAGTGACAACAACAGCCTCACAATCCTGAATTGTCATGCGTATATATGATATACCACCACATGTAACAGACGGACCACTCAACAACCTCACATTCCTGCCCTTTCATGCGGATATATGATATGCCACCACATTTAACGGGGTGACCACATGTAACGGAGTGACCACACTACAGCCTCACAGCCCTGACCTGTCATGCGGATATATGATATGACACCCCATGTAAGAAAGTGACAACAACAGCCTCACAATCCTGAATTGTCATGCGTATATATGATATACCACCACATGTAACAGACGGACCACTCAACAACCTCACATTCCTGCCCTTTCATGCGGATATATGATATGCCACCACATTTAACGGGGTGACCACACTACAGACCGCAGCTCTGCCCTGTCATGCAGATATATGATATGCCACCTCATGTAACAGAGGGACCACACTACAGCCGCACAGCCCTGCCTGTCATGCAGATATATGATATGCCACCACACGTAACGGAGTGACCACACTACAGCCGCACAGCCCTGCCCTGTCATGCAGATATATGATATGCCACCACATGTAACGGAGTGACCACACTACAGCCTCACAGCCCTGACCTGTCATGCAGATATATAATATGCCACCACATGTAACGGAGTGACCACACTACAGCCGCACAGCCCTGCCCTGTCATGCAGATATATGATATGCCACCACATGTAACGGAGTGACCACACTACAGCCTCACAGCCCTGACCTGTCATGCAGATATATGATATGCCACCACATGTAACGGAGTGACCACACTACAGCCGCACAGCCCTGCCCTGTCATGCAGATATATGATATGCCACCACATGTAACGGAGTGACCACACTACAGCCTCACAGCCCTGACCTGTCATGCAGATATATGATATGCCACCACATGTAACGGAGTGACCACACTACAGCCTCACAGCCCTGCCCTGTCATGCAGATATATGATATGCCACCACATGTAACGGAGTGACCACACTACAGCCGCACAGCCCTGCCCTGTCATGCAGATATATGATATGCCACCACATGTAACGGAGTGACCACACTACAGCCTCACAGCCCTGACCTGTCATGCGGATATATGATATGACACCCCATGTAACAAAGTGACAACAACAGCCTCACAATCCTGAATTGTCATGCGTATATATGATATACCACCACATGTAAAAGAGGGACCACACAACAACCTCACATTCCTGCCCTTTCATGCGGATATATGATATGCCACCACATTTAACGGGGTGACCACACTACAGACCGCAGCCCTGCCCTGTAATGCAGATATATGATATGCCACCTCATGTAACAGAGGGACCACACTACAGCCTCACAGCCCTGCCCTGTCATGCGGATATATGATATGCCACCTCATGTAACAGAGTGACCACACTACAGCCTCACAGCCCTGACCTGTCATGCGGATATATGATATGACACCTCATGTAACAAAGTGACAACAACAGCCTCACAATCCTGCATTGTCATGCGGATATATGATATACCACCACATGTAACAGAGAGACCACACAACAACCTCACATTCCTGCCCTTTCATGCGGATATATGATATGCCACCACATGTAACGGAGTGACCACACGACTTCTTCCGTGAATGTTTAAAAAAATTGTATAAATTTTTGTGTAATTTAATTCATACTATTTAGCAATACATACTTTCGGTATTATTCTTGATTTTTCTCATTATTATAAATTTTCTTGCAATACGTGTTTTACGAAATGCTGCTTTTCAAGATATTACAAATTAAAAATCAAAAGCATTCGGAAAATTTAAGCAATATATTAGATACACTATTTTACATTCAATAGGTACTTTTACATTTTGTTTACGAAATTATTTGTTTCCGTTTAAATCAAGTTAAATAATTAGATTCATTCAATGCTTATTTTTATTTTAAATTACTTCAGGAGGTCAACAATTTCACTAGCCAAAATGTAAATATTTCGAAGTAAAAACCTAAGTCTTATAACGTTAAATATTGAGCCCAAGAAGAATTGTTACTTTCCAAGGTAGGTGAGACCCCCCACATTGGCCTCGTTTGCCTTATTCACTCACCTGTCACAGTTTTCTAATACGATGTTGCACTCTGGCGTGTATTTGTTGAACCACATGTAGAACCTGTTCCCACTCGTGTTTTCGTTTTTAGTTAGTTATCAGCTGACTATAGAATTGTAGTTTTATTATTATTATTAAATTTTACTAGAACAAACATTTTGCTTTTTATTTTATTTAATTTGTCCAAATTCACAATTACCATAATATTTTTTACTATATTAATATTTACTAGTATACGTGTTGCTCGAAATCGAGCAATTTATTTAATTGCAGTACAAATGTTACTTTAGCTCTAAATCAATGACATCCGACCAATCCAATAATGTGAATATCTTTAATCGCCAATAACTTCACGTATTTACAGCTGATTATTAACAGATGTTTCAAATGCTTCATTCAGTCCCCAATGTTATTTAAATGGGAAATTCTGAGATTTCAATGTTGGATAGCGCCTTTATTTTCAGTCCGATTCTCATCAATTTTTGGCTGAAACAACTAAAGACCAAGCCCTATCCAACGACACCAAAAACTTGAAAATCGGTTGAAAATTTTAGGAGGAGTTCGCAAGACAAAAAAACCCTTAGCGTATTAAATAAGTATAGATTTGCTTTTTGTTAGTAATTAACTACAATATGCAAACCACACGTTTAAACATGAGCACTATAATAATAATAATAATAGTATGCAATTTATTGTTGATACTATGATATTTAACTTCCGCCAGAGTGTCAGCTGTTTTAAGGAGTTGTTTAGATTTTAACTAATAAAACAATGAGAGTTATGTTTAAAGTTTTGATTTATTGTAACGAAATTTGAATTTTCCTAGAATAGAATATTATAACAAATATGTTATCTCTTAATAAAAATGCGTTACATGCGTTAATAAAAATGTTTATTCAAAAACTTTGTTTAAAAAGTGTAATAACATCCGTTATAGCCGATTTTATATCCGCGTGAATGTATACATGTAACTCGCCTACGGCTCGATGGGGGCTCCGCCCCCATGCCCCCTTAGGGGGTTGCCCCGAATTTGTTAATTGCTCTTAGTCTTAACATGGTCTTAAAGTACTGAACATGGTCGTTGGGGATTCCACCCCAACGCTATCCTCTTCTTCGCTGACTTAGTTTAATTAGAAAGTCTAAAGAATTTAATATATTCTCTTGATATTCAAAGTTTAAACTGATACTTTTGTTTTATATTTGATATGAAAACCTCAGGGAATGGGTGTGTAGCTGAATTTCAGGCATCTAAGTGCCATAACAGTAAAACGTAAAGTATTGAAATAGATCTATTTTAGTGAAAGAAATTCGATTTAGTGAAAGTACGCCCGTTTTTGAGGGTGAAGGGGGTGAGATACGTCAAAGTGTCACATGACAAAAATTGTAGGACGTCTATAATGTAATATAGTATTGGCAAAACATATATCGATGTAGCGGTATATTTACCAGGTTAAAATGAATTACAAAAACTTTACATGAAAAAATGTTAAGAATTTTGTGATTTTACAAATTTTTGGTCTAAACATCAATAGAAGTTGGAAAAAAGCTACTACTGTAGACTGAACTTGTTGAGGTCATAATAGAAATAGAAATTCATGCATATATGTTGCATATTAGTGAAGAAAAATATCAAAATAGCGCAGTTTTTTCGAAGAATTTTAGAAATTTTTAAAGGACGCTCATTTTTAAGGGTGAAAGAGGTGAGATAGGGCAAAGTTTCACCAGAATAAACTTGTAGAGTGTCTATAAACGAATATAGTAAGTGCAAAACATATATCGAAATGGCAATACATTTACCGGGTTAAAGTCAATTACAAACACTTTACATGAAAAAATATTAAGGAATTTGTGGTTGTACACTTTTTTATACTAAAATTTGATTGAAATTGGCAAATAACTACTACTAGGCTATAGAAATAACTGTTTGAGATCATAATATGTTCAGAATTACATGCATCAATGTGCCATAATAGTAAATAAAAATATTAAAATAACGCAATTTTTGTGAAACAAATTTAGAAATTTTGAAAGTATGCTCCTTTTTAAGGGTGAAGAGGGTGAGATACGGCTAAATTTTACATGACCAAATTTGTACACCGTCTAAAATGGAATACAATAATGAAAAAACATATATCAATATTGCACTATATTTACCAGATTAAAGCAATTTACAAACACTATACATGGAATTTTTTAAAGAGTTTTGTGTTTTTACGATTGTATTGGATTAAACTTAGATTGAAATCATCCAATGAATGCTACTATAATTAGACCTATATTAGGGCATAATATGTACAAAATTTCTGACATCCATGTGTCAAAATAGTAAATAAAAATATTAAAATAGCGCAATTTTTGTTTACGAATTTTCAAATTTTGGAAGTACGCCCCTTTTTAGGGGTGAAGGGGATGAGATACGGTAAAATGTCACAGGACCTAACTTGTAGAACGTTGAATTCCCAACTAACGATTTTCCCTCAGATTTGAGCTAGGACCTCTCGTTCAAAAGTTATAGCCAAAATAGAAAACCCTTACATATTCAGATTACTCATGTCATCCCCTTTTTATTTGTTGAGGGGGTTAAAATTTGAAATTTTGTAATTTGGGATTTTTTTTCTTTGGTTCTAAGATACAAGTAGTGCGTGTGCCAAATTTCAAGTTTCTAGCTTATCCGGAAGTCCAAAATACTTTGTATACGTGATCAGTCAGTTTCACATCGGGTTGTATAGTTATTAGATGCAATACATATATACAAATGTTTCCACTCTACACTATTTAGAATACTAGTATTTGGGAACAAAACTAAAAATATAGTATCTCTTAATCATTCAAAATCACCAAAATTAGCACCAATTTATTTAGTATTCAACACCCTTTAAAAGGAACACATAGTGCAGCATATCAATAAACTTAAATAAATGTTCATATAATTAGTTGTCTGCACATTTATTAGTGACAAGATATTTACAATCTATGTATCATATTTTAGGGACGAAATACTCATAGCGTACGAGTATTTAAAATTTTAAAATAATTATTTTGTCAAGTTTTATAATAAAAATTAAGTAAACGGTCGTGTGAAGAAGAAAAATCTACCAACCCAACAGAGTATAAAAACTATATATCACGTCTTTACGGTACTATTAACAACAACACTATGAATGGTATGTCCATACCGCACAACAAACCACATACATAAGTTTGTCTATGTTGCTTTTTGTTATTTCAGCTGCCACAGGTGAAACTAGATCTGAAAGTAACACTTTGTGAAATGGAACTCAAACACTTCACCCGAGCAAGAGTGAAACCCTTGATACAACATAATCAAGTGTAAGGTGTCTGAAGCAAATATTAAACTACTAGATGTCTACAAACAACAAATTAGATCTTGATGAATAACGTTATTTTACACGTGGTGTAAATTCACTTTATCTTAAAGACTTTATAAGAAAGACAGGTCGAATTTATAGAAGGTTTACGTTGGATTGATATGCATAATGATTCATAAAGTTACTGATGAAAATAAAATGTGACTTACATTATTTCAATACGATGTACAGTTCATTGGCGGATTTACGAAGGTTGGGGCCCTAGGCCAACTTTTCTGTGGGACCCCCCCCCCCAATCACTGACCGAGGTATAATACTAAAATCATCAAATTAACCTAAAATCGCCCTTAATTTTTTTTCCTATGCTATGGTACAAGTAAAGTGTAATTGTATGTGTACACTCTGATCTCTGGAAACGAGCTCGTCTTGAAAAGATACTGGATTATCCAGCTGTTAAATGGGGGTGGGGAAGGTGGCCCATACACTTTATCATTGGCTATATTTATAGTCAATGGATCTATGCTATAACTGGAGTCACTAATCTCTGTTCAAACGTTTGTGAAAAGCGTGCCGCTGTATTTAATGGGTTATGTCCGTTACGTTGGTCAAATTTCTGTTGGTGGGAGGCTAGCCTATCAAAATAGTCAAGATGGCTATTCGTACTCAATTTTACCAAACTGGGAAACTGTATTCATTAATGTAGGTACAATGGGGTCTTATTGATCTGAATTACTTTGTTAATATTACTATAATGGTACAAATGTGTTGCTTTCAGAATTTTGATACTTTCGCAAAATAAAAATGGTTTTAGAAAATCTTTAAATTAGGTACATTAATTTTAATTTTAACATTAATTTCAATGTCGTCTAGATTTTTCGTTTTGACAGCGTCTCACCAATAGCAAACTGGCAACCAAAAAATTATCAATGGGAAAGGGAAGCACTTTTTGACACCGAGAGCTAGGTGACTTCAGTTAGTTTTAATAAAGAGCCTAAAGGGGACGCCGCGCCGTCCACCCAGTGTTGCCACCAATATGAATGTGACTTAACCTACAGGTAGCTCATGATCACCTGAAAATGACATGGAAAACGGCAGACGCCATCACAATGACTTCACCAAAGTCTCTCTGTTGTGTTGTGAATTTATGTTTTTTCCAACTACAACAGTCTGCTAAATAAAATCAGGGCTCAAATCTTATGTTCATCTTTACCGTGCAAGTACATTCTTAAAAAATATATGTAATTTGGGACTCCATGCGGCCCCCCTGAACCCCGCGGCCCTAGGCCAGGGCCTAGTCGGCCTAGTGGTAAATCCGCCACTGGTACAGTATAACCTTTGTGCTACTATAATGATTGACTATCTCAGAGGCTTTTTTTCAAAATCGTAAAAAGAAGAATCTTTAAAATTTCCAACATATAAAATGTCAGTAAAAAAAATTGAAAAATCGAAAGGGAGAGACTAACATTATAAAGAATCATATAATCTGTGATTCAAAGCAAAATTAAAGTCAAAAACATAATCATTATCAACACTGGTTACAAAATTAATTTATTTTCAAGATTGATAAGTTTTAATTAATAACCAAAATGGCGAAGAAATCTAAACGAAAACCAAATAGAAATATATGAAATATAGGTAGAGAGAATGGGGCTGAAATCCGCCCTCATCCCCCTGGATCGATCAGGCGGTCTGGACCCGCATACCAGCCTGTTCTGAGGCTCAAAGGAAAACATTATAGTTTGCTTATTTTTGTTCTCAATGTCGTTAAACTTCAAATTTTAAATTTCTATGCAATATTCGCGGATACAGCTTCTTGTTAATCATCTCTGTGTCAGCGAAGTTGTTAAGCGTACTTTGGCGACTATTCCTTAATTACTGTACATTTCATCAAATTGAACGGCTATCTCGTTCAGTTTCAAGTTCTGGATTTTTTTTATTTTTCTAATAAATTCCATGTATGTGGTAGGCATAAAAAAACCCCGCTACAGGGTGTTGTAAACTAGTATGAACCTATAACTAGTGAATATACGCGCAAAATTCTATCAATATGTCATGGTCAAAATTACGAAACAGTAACAATAAGGCATTTAAGAACATTAGATTTCTATCATTTAGAGTCAATCTACTTATGCTACATTGTGTTATGCATTAAACTAAATATTTCAAAGTGTAAAGCATGATTATCAATAGCACTAGCCTAAGCATGAAAATAATGCTGATGTGAAAATGGCCGGCCGAGTTGATCAACTGATTACTGATCAACTGATATTGGAAACCAACTGATTGGAATGAACAAACACCTTTCTAATCCAATTAACGTTTTTTAACCAGTCTGTAATTAAAATAACAAACTTTTACATTTGACAAAGGACATTCTGTCTCCAATGTTTACAAAAATACAAACACGCTTGTCAGTTGAGTTAAGGTATAGAGAGGGTGTAATATACAGGGTGTCCCGGAACTCTCTGGAACCCTTTTGTATATTTCTTCCTTGCATCGAGACAAGTAAAAAACATCATACAAATAGGGGTCTAAAATCCATCGCTTAGCCGCTAGCCGCCATTTTGTTTTTTTCACGTAATAATTTTTATTTCCGAAACGGACGGTTGTATTAAGTTCATATTTGGTATGAATCTTTATCATACTAATGTACATTTTCATGAAAAAAATTAATTTTTTCTACTGAGTATTTTCAAAATGGCGGCCATTTTTAATTTTCAAACTAAAATATCTCAAATTCAGTAAATTTCAAAAAAAATTTTACTCTGTACAAAAAAGTTGCTAATATAAATTATCTAACCAACGGTACCAAGTTTGTAAGGATCTGATAACAAATAACGGAGTTATTGCGATTTTTCTGTGAAAATGGCCATAATTTGCATTAATTATAATGCAAAATCAACGTTTTTTTGGAGAAAAATCGCAATAACTCCGTTATTTATAATCAGATCCTAACAAACTTGGTACCGTTGGTTAGATAATTAAATTTGGCAACTTTTTTGTACAGAGTAAATTTTTTTTGAAATTTATCGAATTTGAGATATTTTAGTTTGAAAATTAAAAATGGCCGCCATTTTGAAAATACACAGTGGAAAAAATTTAATTTTTTCCTGAAAATGTACATTAGTATGATAAAGATTTATACCAAATATGAACTGAATACAACCATCCGTTACGGAAATAAAAATTATTACGTGAAAAAAACAAAATGGCGGCTAGCGGCTAAACTATGGATTTTAGACCCCTATTTGTGTGATGTTTTTTTCTTGTCTCGATGCAAGGAACAAATATACAAAAGGGTTCCAGAGAGTTCCGGGACACCCTGTATAATGATAAATCGTTTTACAAACAAGCTATTTCTTGTAAACAGCACATAAACAACTGTCTTTATTATTACTTTCATTTTTCTTAAGGATTTGCAATACAAAAGACAAATGCAATATCTGTTTCCAGATATAGGTGAAATAGTTAGGAGTTCTGCGCATGGATGAGTATAAAAATTTTTTTATTTAATAGTAATGTGGCCATTTAAAACCGGATTGCTTTAAAATATATTTGTAAGATTCCAATAAACAGCTATAAACCAGATCCTAAATGTGGTTTTAACTATAGGATGAGCTGGGCATGGCAGCCCACCAGCCTGTAAATAAGCATAACACCATAAACGCGATTTGATGGTTTTATATGTGAAATAAAAATTGTATATAGCTTTTCCAATGTCTTAGTACTTATTTACATCAATATTTTAAAGAAAATTTGTTTTTTTCTTGATACAATAAACTTTTATTTTATAATTTTAGAGGTTTTTGCTACATTTGTACCTTTTTGGCAAAACTATAATAATATAATACTACAACACTTCAAACAATACTACTAAACAAAGAAACTCGGTGCCCGCTCTCCACCTTCCATCATGGAGGGCGCCACCATGGGGAGGATCGTCGCTGAGTTGTTTCCTGAACATCCACAGCGACCGCCGGTTGACTTCAGACGGGTAGAGGACGTTCCACTCTTCACTTTCGAGGAGCTGGAAACCTCCGTTCTCTCCCAGAAGAGCAACAAGGCTCCTGGCCCGGACGGGATTCCCAGTGAGGCTTTAAAGAAAGTATTTTCAATCAACGCTGACTTTTTGTTGAGAATGTACAATGCCTGTTTGGTTGAAGGGGTGTTTCCGGCTCCCTGGAAAACAGCCAGGCTTGTACTGATCAGCAAGGGCAAAGGTGATCCCCAGCTGCCGTCGTCCCCCAGGCCTCTATGCATGTTGGACACGGCTGGGAAGCTGTTCGAGAAGCTGATCCTTTCCCGCCTGACTTCTGACGTGGAAGCTGCTGGGGACTTATGCCCCCGTCAGTACGGCTTCAGAAAGGGACGGCCAACGATCGACGCTGAGAGACGCTGAAGTTCAGAGAGCCGTGGAGAGAGCCGAGAGCCACAACCATTTCTCCCGCCGAGTAGTGCTTCTTGTTACGCTTTATGTCAAGAATGCATTCAACTCGGCGAGGTGGGTCGATATGTTGGATGCGCTTCACAACACCTTTCGTATTCCTGCATACCTGTTGCGGCTCATCGAGGATTATCTACGCTCTCGAAGCCTGATTTATGACACGAGGGACGGAACGCGGACGATGGAAGTCACTTCTGGTGCCGCACAAGGTTCAATACTCGGCCCGGATCTCTGGAACGTTCCCTATGACATCCTCCTGAGGTCTGAGATGCCTGCTCCTTTACGGGGCAGAGGTGTGGGCAGGCGCTCTAGATATGGAGTGCTACAGGTTGCGACTTGCCCGGGTTCAGAGCCAAGCTGCGCTCCGGGTGTGTTCCGCCTACCGGACAGTTTCCGAGCCTGCCGTCCTGGTGGTCGCCGGAGTCATTCCTGTCAAGCTCTTGGCAGGGGAGAGAAAAGCGATTTATCTGAGACAAGGCGAGATCGGCAAGTACACGGCAAGAACAGAAGAGCACTCCCGAACCTTCCAGCAGTGGCAACACAGCTGGGAGCACGACACCCGAGGACGATGGACTGCGCGACTTATCAAGCAGGTCCAACCATGGGTGGAACGGCGGCATGGGGAGGTGGACTACTACCTGACCCAATTTTTGACAGGTCACGGCTACTTTCGGTCGTACCTGAACCGGATGGGAAAGACCGGTTCACCGGACTGCATTTATTGCCCGGGTGTTCCCGACGATGCGGAACACACTTTCTTCCGCTGTCCCCGTTGGGAAGGGCCCCGCCTGGAGGCCACACATATCTTTGGTGCATTTTCGGTGGACTCGGTCTGCCAAAAGATCTTGGAGGATGAGGGCAACTGAGATTGTTTGTCACAGTTCGTCCGGGGCATCCTCCTGGAAAAGAAAACCGATCTGGACCGCGAAGTGGCCCAGATACCTTGACCGAGCGGCTGGATAAGGAGCGAGCCCCACGGACGTAAGCTAAATTTAGGCCTAGCCTGATGTAATGTGATAAACAATTCCAGGTTAGATTCCTAAAGAGTAGAGGAGGTTTTTTAGTGGGTAAACCCGTTTTTTATCGGAGCCCCACACTACAGGCTGGCCACCTGTGTGCGTAATGCATTTTTCCACCTCTCCCTAAAAAAAAAACAAAAAACAAAACAAAACAATACTACTATACTAGTACTACTACTACTATTTTATGATACTATACTACTAGCAGTACGTTTATTCTTCGCGTGTGAGGATGAACGCACTAAAGATAGTACTATGTATAAAATCTACTTCAAAAGTCTAAGGTCGACCTGAGAGTGAGACTTCCTTCGAAAGTTATGGTCGGGCATTGAAATGGGGTTGCATCAATACACTGAGGCACCATTAGTCATGTATGAGGATTTCACTCCTCTTCGATCCCGTCATCCAATAATATGAAATAATGGTATAATACTACACATAAAAAGATAAAGATCTATAATACTGTAAATATATCACTTTTCCAAAGACTGTTATTAAAAACAAACTATGTATATCTTATACAGTTATTGTTTTACTGTTTAATAATTCAAGATTCGCTATCAGCTTCCTATGATTGGCTAACTGGTGTTTTAGTAGTTAACGACGTAGATTTTGTTATTTTTATTAGCATGGTGGAATGTAATAAAATGGAATCTTGCACATGGGTTTCTGATTTGGCGTCATTAATGGTTTGAAAAATGTCAGTGATGAAGATAAATCAAATTTGCCATTCTATAAAGCTACTAGTCTTATGAAGCTAATAGTTTATATTTGATGTATTTTGTTAAAATACTTAAAATATATTTGGTTTTTAAACAATACAAAATCATTCGAACACCTAAAACAGGACAACCAAAGTTGTGAAGTAATTAATGACTATTTCATTCGAGCATACTCAAACAACAGATTTAAATAATTCGATATTCCACGTTTTCTCTCTGTGTGTAGCTAAATATGGAAATAAAACTCGTTAACAGGTTTGTCAGCATTCATTCGAGTTTAATTAATATATAAAACCATAAGATACTCTCTATCACTTATGTTGTTATTTCATATCACGTCTAAGATCAGTTGTACTTTGTATTGTCATCAACTATTATTTCTTATAATAAATGGTTTAATGTTAAATGCAATGACAAACATTATTAGAAACTAAAGTTTGCAAATTTGCTTTTATAAATAAGATTTATATCTATATTTTTATCAGGACATTTAAAACGTAAATGAAATGTTCACTTTGCACAAGTTGTGTTTGATGTAGCTGGTTTTAGCTGAGTTTGTATAATCTAGTTATACATATAAAACGAATAATAATTTCCTTTTTAATTTTAACTGATGTTTTAATTTATAATATATTTAAAAATTTTAAAGAATTGAAATATACTTAATTTTTAACACATTATATTCCTCGTCTTAGTTTATGGCATATCATCAGATTCTTATGTGAGAAAAATAAAATTAAATCCATGTTAGTAATAAAATATGGAACATGATTTATTTTATTACAGTTTCAAGATATGAAAATGGTAGCTTGA
The DNA here is from genome assembly GCA_030545055.2 of Neoaliturus tenellus. Classification (NCBI taxonomy): domain Eukaryota; kingdom Metazoa; phylum Arthropoda; class Insecta; order Hemiptera; family Cicadellidae; genus Neoaliturus; species Neoaliturus tenellus. The sequence continues at coordinate 22,309 of JAQYXR010000696.1, forward strand.
AAGCTTATTTTTCAATTCATAATGGTTTGTATAAAATACTAAATACATTACTGTGTTTATCTACTACCGTCGCAATCAACACCAATTAATAACAACAAGTAACATCATTTTGCTAGACCAAAATACAAACCTGTTGCTTAATGAGGTATTTAAAGTTCAGGTTTCACATTAAAATTCAGGTTCTAGACAAATAAGAGCCCGGCATTTGACGAAAGTATTGTTGTAATATAAATTGCGCAGTTCGCACATCAGCTGATCGTTCCATTACGATTCAGGTTTTAGTTGCTTTATTCGTCTAACCTCAAAAGAGACTTAGTGTAGTAAAATTAGTCGGGAAAAATGAAATAATTTTTGGAAAGCTAATTTTTTTTTAAATGTGTTCTATGGCATCCCCTGACCTTCCTCCGAAAAGTCCCCTGCAATCCCATGTGGGGATCATGCCCAAAAATGAGGGGTTGGCCTATAAGGAGTTAAAATATATTTTGATATTAAGCATACTAAATTTGAATAAGTTCCAGAAGATTTATATATATCAAATTAAAGGTCTTAAAATGCAGAGCACAATGCCGTAAACCCGACCAAAATATAACGGTCGAAAAAAAAAATGGCAGACGTTCAAAATTTAGAATAAAATAATACTATCAAAACTTTGAAATGCAATAACTTCCGACATATTTGACCTTTTGAGGTCTGGTTTTCGGCTATGTACTCTCCTTATTAAGGCCTTTAAAATTATGTATAGCATGGCTATGGACTAAGAAAAATTTTTCAAAACTCCCTCTTTGGGACGTCCATGTAGAGGGTGGTTCAAGGGTAATATGATGGGCATATGTCAAACTATCCGTATTTGCCAAGGTAATTGTACAAGCAAACGTTTGCCGCAAACCGGACCTCAAAAGGACAAGTATTTCTAATATTATTACATTTTTTTGCGTTTTGATTAAAATTTGATTTTTATTCTAAGTTTGACAGGCTGCCATTTTCGACTCAAGCAACCTTTTGAGATGGGGTTTGCGGCATTGAATTCTACTACTTTAGAGCTTTAATTTGATATACATAAACCTATTGGTCGGCGAAAGACTTATTTCTGACTCCACGAGGGCCATCCCATCATTTTTAGGCATGTTGCCCACTGGGGATTTCAGGGGACTTTTCTGTGGGAGGTCAGGGGATGACATAGAACACATTTCAGCAAAATTTGGCTGTCCAAAATTTTTTTCATTTTCCAGCCATATTTTGGCTTAATTTTACTACACTAACTGATCATAATGCGAGGGAGAACGACGCTAAATCTTTGTGGCTATGTGTTTTTTAAATGGCCTTCCATAACCTAAACACGTTTGACATATTTATTACAGTAATTTACCAAATTAAATTTTGAAATATATAAAGTAATGTATGCAATGATAATTATCTTGAGATTTTTATAATACTCCCTTCTCTCGTGTTCTGACGTGCATCTCATTTTTTGTTATTTTAATTGTGTTAAGTAGAAATGTTCAATTTCTTAACGACTGTATCAATCACTTGGAAACCCTAATCCTTAAGATAATATTTTCAGATATTTAAAATTAATAATAGTTTGTAATGGTAATCTACGATAAAAATAATAAAAATTTGATAACTCACTATTCTGTTTAAATAATTCAGACTCCTATATTTTTACAAAAGCAGCATATTGTAACCTCAGACAAGATGTAAATTATTCAAATTTGTCACCAAAAGTTGCTTTATGCAAATATGATAAGCTGTGTTGCATACTAATGCAAAGTATCGCTGCCATCCTGTTCTTGTTTGCTAAAACATAAAATATTTACATTTAGCTGTTTCGGCCATATCCTATTTTCTGTGTCACAAACATTTATTAATAACAAACCATTTGTTATAATGCAAGTTTATTTTACATTTTAATGTTAGCTATTATACAGATGTTAATAGTGTTATTATTTTATGTTGTTTAGAAACGTAAGTAACAGTGACTGCGTGTTTCAACATTTCCATACAAAATGTATTTATCGATTATTTTAAAGTATGCATTTGAACATAAATAATCATTACGAACGAATGAAAGAAACGTTTAAAAATAAACCAAAGAAAAATGCAGTTTTATGATTGGATCTCTTTTTTCAAACATGAAATATCTTTATTGTACTTTTTATTGCTGATGTTAAGGTAAATTTTGTTCGGCACAAAATTAAATTAAATTTAAGTTAGTTTTTTCATCTGTAAATAAATATATCTGATTTTCTAACATATTAGTTGATAAGTTTACGTTTCAGAAACTTCAATATTTTTTACATAGTTTTGGAATTCAAGAGTAAAATAAATGGTATCAGGAGTTGTACATAGACGTTTTAAGCAAGACATAAGTAAAATCTAACTTTTTTACCTCTACACGAATAGCTGAATACTAAGCAAAAGATTTACTGCATTCATATATTGTAATTACGAGGCTTTCAAAGTGTATTCGTCTAGTGTGTCAAGTACGAGTGAAAGATTAGTGTAATGTGCACATTATTTACTGACAAGGTTGATTATTGGTAGATGTTTTTGTCAAGAACATTCAATAATAGCCTAATTAACAAAGGGATTAGGGTCCATTTTTGGAACTAGAAAGCCACGTGCCACTAGAGACGGCTTACATCGGATTACAAGGCTGGGCATTTATAATAAGTCAACTTAACTATCCATGTAATGGCAGATTAATGATGGATAGTTTTACTGAAATCATGAATATTGTCACTAGAAAACCACACTCATATACAACAATTTCAATGAGGATCCGATATAAGAACAATCATAATTGAAAATTATGACTCCTATGCACCACCACACGTGGTATTTGACTATACGATTAGTTTTCAATTCCCTTTTACATACAAAGAACTGGTTGAATCCACATACAATGAACTTAGATAAAAAAATATAATAAGACATTGTAAAAAAAAATGCATAAATTTTTTATCCTATACATTATGGAGTTAAAAACAAAAACCCGATGACTAGTTTTAATAAGAAGAAAAAGGAGATAGCTAATAGTACTTGTGAACAAGCAGTAAGAATAGCTTCTATAAACTCGGAGTAATATTACTTTATAAAACAAACCTGCATAGATTAATATTTGTTTAGGCCCAGGTTTTACGTAGATCCATATTATTTATTTACCTCGAACCAGATTACCTCGCTACGACACATCAACTTTTGAAGGTTGTTATTTATTCATGTGACAAATGCTACTGGTTGAATGTGGTTCTGTCACAGTTCAAAGACATAAACCTTTCTGTAACAAGCATATATACCATCATTTAAATGTGTTATCGATATTTTATACTCTCCCGTCCCATCAGACTACGTACTCAGCGACTTGCCACCGGATTTTTTCTATTCTTTATTTTTAATTATTTAGCATTGTAATCAATGCAAATTAAGTCATTTTAACTGAAAAATCGCAATAACCCTATTATTTATTTTCAGGTCACAAATTCGGTTTCTATACTTATTTAAAACGCTAAGAGTTTTTTGTGTTAAAAAAAAACTCCTACAATTTTTTACGAATTTTCATGTTTGTGGTGTCGTTGGATAGGGCTTGGTCTGTAGTTGTTTGGGCCAAAAACTGATGAGAATCGGACTGGGAATAAAGGCGCTATCCACCATTGAAATCTCAAAATTTCCCAATGGGATTGAATAAAGCATTTTAATCATCTGTTAATAAACAGCTGTAAATACGTGTAGTTTTGGTGATTAAAGTGATTCACAATATTGGATTGGTCGGATGTCATTGATTTACAGCTAAAAGTAACATCGGTATTGTATTAAAATAAACTACTCGATTTCGAGCAACACGTATAAACGTCATTGGTTAAATAATGTAATTAATAAATTTTTTGTAACTTGTAAGTTTTTGTTAAAAGTTACTGGTTTTGAGATATTTTAGTTCAAAAATTTTAAATAGACGCCATTTTAAAAATACACGTAGGAAAAAATATTTTTTTCCAAAAAATGAACATTGGCGTGATAAAGTTTTATCGTGTATTACAACCATTTCTTGTTACAACCATTTAACAGGATCACTTGGCGACAATCCAGGTAATTTAAACCTTTTGATTTAAAGTTTTATGCTAAATATGAACTTAATACAATGATCCGTTTCAGAATTAAAAGTTCTTAAGGGTAAAAAACAAAATGGTGACTAGCGGCCTAACAAACCATTTTAGGACAGTACCATGTTAACCTAGCCTTGCTTGTTGGTTTTAATTCACTCTTGTTATAGTGTTATGGTAATTTAGCTATCAAATTTCCACCAGCAACCAACTATATCTCTCCACAGTTAACAGCTGTTTCAAAAAGATTGAGCTTAAGATTAATGTTTTTTTTTTGTATACTTTTCGTTGTTATTTTTTTACCAAAATAGCAATCCATAACAATGTAAAAGTTACGATTTTTAAACTTTTTTTTGACCAAATTAGAAATTAGGTGTTTTTTGCTTCTGGGGGTGGACCTCAAAACGAATAAGTAACATGGTCCTGGGCGTAAAGTAGTAATCTTACCGTGCATGCTACCATTATATATTTCCTATAGGTAAATTCGCTTAAATAACTAAAATAAAAATGGATATCTAATTTAATAACTGAAAAGGTATTCAAACTCATTACAAAATTGTTATAACTTTGTGTCGAAGTTGAGATGGTTGTTATAAAGTCAGCAAGAGTAAAATGAAGGTTTATATTACTCTAATATTCTTTCAAAAAATATTAAGCTACTAGTAATTTACAAGAAATGTAAAAACTTATTTCATTTTAAAATCGATAAAAATTATATGTAATATTAAATATTTTATTGTCTTATTTTATTGTTTACAACATAAATTAAACACATGTAGTCAACGTGTACACAACTTAGTAATAGTATTCCTGAAGTACAATAAAATCTCTGGTCCTTAATGCTTAAACAAAGAACAAAGGCCAGGGCCGGTCTTGTCGTCCTCAACCAGGGCGACACACCTACTTTTCGGCGCCCCGGGCAGAGAGGCACGATCCCTGACGTCACCTTTGCGTCTGAGTCGCTCCTTCCGAGGATCTCTGGCTGGAGGGTTGTCGAGGACTACACGGGTAGCGACCACCAATACATCGTGTTTGACCTGCATGATCAGGCAAATCGTCGAGTTTCCGCATCTCGGGAAGGGCCACGCCGGTGGAACACCAACAAACTGGACGTGGTCAAGTTCACCGAAGTCATCTCTCGGGGAGCGCAGGGGAATCCTGGTGAGGCTGGAGCCGAGGCACTAGTAACACCCACGATGGAACTTATCGTCTCGGCCTGCGACCAGTCTATGCCGCGAAGGAAACCCCGACGCGACAAACAACCCGTTTACTGGTGGACTGAAGAGATTGCGGAACTCAGAAGAACATGTTTAAGAACTAGACGAGCCGCCACTAGAGCGAGAATTCCCGCAGACAGAGTTCGTAAGTCGGAGGCCTATAAAGCTGCGAGAAAATCTCTCCGCCAGGCGATCAACAGGAGCAAGGCGAATAGCTGGAGGAGACTTCGTGACGACGTTGATTCCGACCCGTGGGGCCTGGGTTACAAACTTGTAACACAGAAACTCGGCGCCCGCTCTCCACCTTCCATCATGGAGGGCGCCACCATGGGGAGGATCGTCGCTGCGTTGTTTCCTGAACATCCACAGCGACCGCCGGTTGACTTCGGACGGGTAGAGGACGTTCCACTTTTCACTTTCGAGGAGCTGGAAACCTCCGTTCTCTCCCTGAAGAGCAACAAGGCTCCTGGCCCGGATGGGATTCCCAGTGAGGCTTTAAAGAAAGTATTTTTAATCAACGCTGACTTGTTGTTGAGAATGTACAATGCCTGTTTGGTAGAAGGGGTGTTTCCGGCTCCCTGGAAAACAGCCAGGCTTGTACTGATCAGCAAGGGCAAAGGTGATCCCGAGCTGCCGTCGTCCCACAGGCCTCTCTGCATGTTGGACACGGCTGGGAAGCTGTTCGAGAAGCTGATCCGTTCCCGCCTGACTTCTGCCGTGGAAGCTGCCGGGGACTTATGCCCCCGTCAGTACGGCTTCAGAAAGGGACGGTCAACGATCGACGCTGTCACCGAAGTTCAGAGAGCTGTGGAGAGAGCCGAGAGCCACAACCATTTCTCCCGCCGAGTAGTGCTTCTTGTTACGCTTGATGTCAAGAATGCCTTCAACTCGGCGAGGTGGGTCGATATGTTGGATGCGCTTCGCAACACCTTTCGTATTCCTGCATATCTGTTGCGGCTCGTCGAGGATTATCTACGCTCTCGAAGCCTGATTTATGACACGAGGGACGGAACGCGGACGATGGAAGTCACTTCTGGTGCCGCACAAGGTTCAATACTCGGCCCGGATCTCTGGAACGTTGCCTATGACAGCCTCCTGAGGTCCGAGATGCCTGAGGAAACCACTTTGGTTGGGTACGCCGATGACGTCGCAGCTCTCATTGCTGCACGCAACGTTGAGCTGGCCCAACTGAAGTTGAACCGAGTTATGCGGGTGGTCAACAACTGGATGTCCGATCACGGTTTCTCACTTGCTCTCAGTAAGACGGAGATCGTGATTCTTACGAAGAAGAGGATCGACACCGTCGTCCCGTTTCGAGTGGGAAGGGAGGTGGTCACATCAACTCGTGCCGCCAAATACCTCGGGGTTATGGTGGACACCAAGTTAAGCTGGAGGGATCAGATCTTCCGTACGGCGGACAAGGCCGCTAAGGTAGTGACTTACCTTAGTAGGCTGATGGCCAATGTCGGGGGTCCCCGATCCAGCAGAAGACGTCTGTTGATGTCCGCGGTCCAGTCCGTGCTTCTTTACGGGGCAGAGGTGTGGGCAGGCGCTCTAGATAAGGAGTGCTACAGGTTGCGACTCGCCCGGGTTCAGCGTCAAGCTGCGCTCCGGGTGTGTTCCGCCTACCGGACAGTGTCCGAGCCTGCCGTCCTGGTGGTCGCCGGAGTCATCCCTGTCAAGCTCTTGGCAGGGGAGAGGAAAGCGATTTATCAGAGACAAGGCGAGATCGGCAAGGACACGGCAAGAACAGAAGAGCGCTCCCGAACCTACCAGCAGTGGCAACACAGCTGGGAGCACGACACCCGAGGACGATGGACTGCGCGACTTATCAAGCAGGTCCAACCATGGGTGGAACGGCGGCATGGGGAGGTGGACTACTACCTGACCCAATTTTTGACGGGTCACGGCTATTTTCGGTCGTACCTGAACCGTATGGGAAAGACCGGTTCACCGGACTGCATTTATTGCCCGGGTGTTCCCGACGATGCGGAACACACATTCTTCCGCTGTCCCCGTTGGGAAGGGCCCCGCCTGGAGGCCACACAAATCTTTGGTGCATTTTCGGTGGACTCGGTCTGCCAAACGATTTTGGAGGATGAGGGCAACTGGGATTGTTTGTCACAGTTCGTCCGGGGCATCCTCCTGGAAAAGAAAACCGATCTGGACCGTGAAGTGGCCCAGATCCCTTGATCGAGCGGCTGGATAAGGAGCGAGCCCCACGGGCGTAAGCCAAATTTAGGCCTAGCCTGACGTAATGTGACAAACAATTCCAGGTTAGATTCCTAAAGAGTAGAGGAGGTTTTTTAGTGGGTAAACTCGTTTTTAGGGGAGCCCCACACTACAGGCTGGCCACCTGTGTGCGTAATGCATTTTTCCGCCTCTCCCTCAAAAAAAAAAAAAAAAAAAAAAAAAAAAAAATGCTTAAACAAACTTATTTTGTAAAAAAAATATTATAAGTTTACTCTGGAGTAAGGAAAGCCCTTCCTTAACTGTTAACCGTTAGTAACGTTGACTTTTGATATTTATTTTAATAGTATATAGAACGTAATTATAATACCAAAAACAATTTAAATACGATAGAGACCAGATTATTTCAAGCTCCTGTAATATCTTTTAGCCACGTACGCAATTTTGTTAGGAGTAATTGAATTTATCTCTTAAAATGAGTGTGAACAAAAATCTAAATACATAGACAAAGATATTCTAACTAATATGACTATTTAGATATTCTATGATAAAAATGGATACACAGTTTATACTACCACAAACGTCACAAATATGACATGTAACTAACTACCTATATTTCTACCAATTCCCCTTACCAACCAAGCGGAAGCCGCTTCAATATGTAATCAAAAGCTGTTTGTCGTGGGCTACATTGAGGTCCCATTCATTAGCCCCTATATTATCAATGAATACGTCAGAGTAATTGAAAAGAAACAATTGACCCTACAATGTTTACCTTTCAGCCTTTTCGTCCAATTATGTTTTCAATTATTAGCTGGTCTTTGTCTAAAGACTTTACCTGCTAATTTTGTACATAATTACTTTTCTAAGGTGAAAATATAAAAAAGTAAAGTAATCATACAGTCATCCAAATAAAGCATAGCACTTTTAAGTAGTATTTTTAAGGGTTGATGAGGAATATTATTTCATTATTTTTATTAACAGTAGGGGGACTTGGGGCTGCATACGCCTGCTGTGGGATATGTGGGATAATTTATGCAAGCCCCCCCCCCCCGAGGCCACCCAAGTTGCTGACCCCCCCCCCCCCCCCAAAATAGTAGAGGTGTTTGGTGCTTTTTTTTTATTATTTATTTATTTATTTATTTTTTTTATTTATTTATTTTTTTTATTTATTTTTTTATTTTTTTTATTTTTTTTCATTTATTTTATATATTTCGTGTATTCTCATCTACATAATTCCATTCCCGCCTTAACGCTACCCACGTCATCAACGTTAGTTACATAACCGTCCGCCTGTCCTTGAAACACGAGCGCTTTTACAAAATATCGATCACCTCATACACTGCAAGTAAGCGATTCACTCAGTCTCACACAGTCACTCGTGCGGTACAGACATGAGCGCATCCGGATTAATTGACGAGTACTTGAACGCATTCATGGCCGACATCAACGCTGCGAACGACAACGCTACAGTTGAACAGATCCCAGTTCCACCAACACCACCGAGACCTAAGAAGAGGATAAGACCTACGACTAAGCCTAAAGTGGAAGAAACAGCAAAACCAGGATGGGTTCCAAAACCATCAGACGACTGTCCCATCGTGTCGTGGCTTGAAAATGGACAATTTTACGCGGTGCAGAATCCATCAAACAGCGGACCAGTACTATTTAAAATGGAAATGTATGACGGTTCGGATATGGTGTACAGATGTGGCTTATTTATAGACAAGAACAGTGAATTATATGAGAGTGTCAACCAGGTAGTGGACAAATCGGAGAATATGTGGATTGATAAAGCTACGGGAGTACCGAAGATTAGCGGCTTGACACAAACAGTAACACGATACAGTAAGACAGTAGAGAAACCGAAAAAGCCAGTGGTAAAACCGAAAAAGCAAGCTGCGCGTAGAAGACCCACCAAGAAAACATTGTAGGAACAACGTCTAGACACTGTGCAATGCGACCTCGCCGAACACCTGCGCTCATAAAAATCCATGATGGCCGCCACCCTTCTCGACCACCTGCACAAACAAAAGAAGCGGTATGATCCTTCTCAGAATTCATCAACCAGCTGCACAAACAAAAGAAGCGGAACGACCCTTCTCAGATTTCATCGACCACCTGCATCCGGCCACCTGCACAAACAAAAGATTGGACACCTGCGAGACGACCCTTCTCAGATTTCATCAACCACCTGCGCAAACAAAAGAAGATTTATGATGTCTAGACACTGTGGAATGTGCCGAACACCTGCGGGACGACCCTTCTCACGTTTCATCGACCACCTGCACTGAACACCTGCGCACATAAAAAATTCCAAGATGGCGTCGTGGGCAACAAAAACCGAACGAACGGACTGACCGAGCATCATTCTTCGCCTGGAGACCACTTCGACTAGTCGCATCATCCCCATACTCTCTCATCATTACCATGTCGAGCATCAGCAGCAGCATGACTTCAGAGTCCGCACCTGGTGTAACGATGGACCTGCGGACATCATTGAACACCTGCAAGTCCAGCTCTCCGGCCTACACCCGCCTGTCTGATCTGCGAGAGGAGTGTAGCTATGCGATCAGCGGGATGGAGCGTGTGACCACTCCATTCGGCGAGACAGTCGTCGTCATTCTCGAGGGACAAGTCGGCGATGATTTCTTCCTACGAGTCTACCTGCCCAGGCGTTTCAACCAAGTCCTGAGCGATCACGACATCGAGCGGTACAACAGCGGCTTCGGAGATCGCCTACGTCTGATGAAGCGCAGCCCACTTCCAGGCAGTAAATTTACACCGTTGGAATTTTTGTAAAGCAAGAAAAGAAGACTCAAGATTTAATTAACCTTTATAAATTTTGATAGCTTTCGTAAGCAATAAAAATCCATGTACATTACAGCATAAACTAATGTCTTTTATTTTAAGATGAAACCCCAAACCTTTATTTTAAGCAAATTGTGTGTGATATTTAGTTTTAGTGTCAGTAGCGATCATGAGCTTGAAGTGGCAACATCCATTCTCAGCCATTGTGGCGGGTCCTTCAGGTAGTGGTAAATCACATTTTGTGTCCAAGTTTATTGAACACATAGATGAAATGTGTGATGTAAAATTTGCCAAAATTAACTGGCATTATGGTAGTGGTGGAGGAGGAGGTGATGTAAGTAATTCCAAAATAAGCCACATTGAGGGTTTACCAGACTTGAGTGATTATGATGGTAAGGAACCAATACTGGTTATAATTGACGATATGATGCGTGAGGCAGACGATAGAGTGGTGGATCTATTCACGAAGGGTTGCCATCACCGCAACATCAGTGTATTTTTCATTACTCAAAATCTTTTTCATCAGGGTCGTGGGCAGAGAGACATCTCACTAAATGCTCACTACATTATATTTTTTAAAAATCCCAGAGACAGAGTACAAATCAGATATTTAGCCAGGCAGATATATCCAGACAGCCCAAAGTTCATAGAGGAAGCTTACAGTGATGCCACGAAACAGGCACACGGTTATCTGCTTTTGGACTTGAAACAGTCGACATCTGAGGACATGCGAGTACGCACTTGCATATTCCCCGAGGATCGTGTAAACTACGTGTACTTGCCAAAGAAAAAATAGCCAGTCAGTCAGTTGCAATCATGTCGTGCTTGAAGAAGGACGCACCGCTGCTCAGAGCGCTGATACACGCAACACCCAAGGAACGCAAGGCACTGCTAAAGGTTTGTGACAAGAGTCGCATTCGTTCAGTCTGCGAGTGTGCCTACAACGTGCTACGTGGGAACGTGCCTCTGTCGAGTAAGACTAAAAGCCAGTTGAGCAAACATAAAGTGGCTCTGAGGCGCTTAGTAAGACAAGGACAGTGTTGGGGACAGAAACGAAAGTATCTAGTGCAGAAAGGCGGCGGAGTTTTTATTCCATTACTATTGAGCACAGTGTTACACGCAGCAGTCAGTAGTGCATTGGGAAAGTGAGATGGATGTCCAGACGAAACCATTTTATTTGACTTTACTTAGCGGCACGGGTCCCTCAACACATTATTATCCGAAAAATACCACACATGATTTTACTGTACAACTACCGAATTACATTTGCTTGGACGGTGGCGATTGGGAAGTAGCGCTCGTAGAAACGCATTATCCATGTTCGTTCTCAACAGTAGACTCCGATGCTCTACTAAAAATATTTGGTTACAAAAAGGAAGAAGAAGACAAGAAGTCTGCGGGAAAAGAAGAAGACAAGAAGTCTGCGGGAAAAGAAGGCAAAAAGAAATTATTCATCGTCGACGTTAAACCAAATCCCGGAAACTACACTTCAGTCGAAGATTTGTTGAAACACATCAACGGGTTGAAAAGTGTAAAGAAAACTGGAAGTGTATTCAGTATTGACGAAGCAAAGCGTCTTAAAGTAACGTTCGGAACAAATACATTGGGAACTACCGAAGGAGTGGCTGGTTCCCAAAAAATCGGACTTCAGTTGGGAATAGTACGGGGAGACGAATTGTTAAATGTACCAGGTTTACAAACGAGTACTAGACCGATTAATTTAAATCTTGGTTTACCATCACATATGCTCGTGTACTGCGATCTGATTGAAGAACAAATATTAAGCGATGCCCGTACACAGTTATTGAGGATTATCAATATATCACACACGATAGATGATTATGGAACGTACAAGGCAGCATACATCAATGATCCGCACTACGTACCGGTGAGAAAGAAGACATTCGAAAGTGTGAGAATTTATGTGAAGGACATCTTAAAGCGAGATCTCTCATTCCGTCACGGAGCGTTGACCGTTAAACTACACTTCCGACCGACCGCTGCTGCACATCAATAATGGAGCACGCAAAGAAGATGGCTGTCGTCCCGCAAGAGCTTATTGAGCGTTTACAGGCTACATCATCGGAGAAGCCGTCAAGCAATTTGTCCACTACGGAAGGGCTGGATGTGGAGATGCAGAAAATAATGAATAACAAGAGTATAGACGATAGTGAAAAATGGAAACTGTACAATCAGGCGTTGCAACGTTTCTTACACTTTGCCTCTAATAATCGCCAGCCGATTAATATTCCAATTGTGGATACGGCATTTGGTGATGATGCCCAACACATGACACGGGGTGCAGCGGAAGGGCCAGTCGATGAGATTGTCGAAATGTTCTCAAAGACATACAGGAGTGATGCCCGCAATCTGTTGCGATTTATGAAAAAACCCGATAGTCGAATCAGTTGGGATATCAACTACTCGGTGTTTATCGATGGTCGAAAACTACCGAATGCGAATATAGTTGATATTTTGAATAACATAGTGAGAGTTCGAATAACCGAACGTATACCGCCAGGATGGATGGAAGTGATGACCGCTTTGAAAGAAATGAATGTGCCTCTAGAATTTATAAATAATACCAGAGCGTTACGGGAATTGAATGATACATTCAAATCATCATTGCGGATGACCAGTTCACCGAGTGCACCATCACCGCGCAGAACACCGATGCGAGAGCGGCTACGTTCGTGGGCGACAGTGAAACGAGGAGCTAAGGAGCGTCGCGGTGAGACATCATTACAGAGAACATTACGTGAGGTGGATAATTATCTAGCGAAAACACCGATTGAAGAAGCTGCGACTGGCGGCTATGCTGCGTCAACTCCCATCATAAGAGACGAATACCAGTGGGACAGGGAGCCGTTGGGCTTTCTAGACAGGTGGGAACCGTATCCGACCAAGTGAGCATGTACCGTCTCTACTACGACCCCGGCGAGCCCGGTGCGTTCGGCGGTGTCGCGCCGCTAGTGCGAGCTGCACGCAAGAGAGATATTTCAAAGTCGAAAGTAATCGAATGGTTACAATCACAGGACACTTATACATTACACAAGCCGGCCCGTAAACGCTTCCCACGTAATCAGTACTCTGTTTTCGGCCCGTACGAACTGTGGCAAGCAGACTTGAATGATATGCGAGGATTGAGTAAATACAACGATGGAGTCACTTACCTACTGACCGTGATAGACGTGTTCAGTAAACGTCTGTACGTGAAAGCGTTGAAGAGAAAGGAAGGTGCAGAAGTAGCGGTGGCATTCGAAGAAATATTCAAAGAAGCGACTAAAACTCCACGTTGCCTCCAGTCTGACAAAGGAACAGAGTTTACCGGCGCCAAGACCAGACAATTATTCAAAAAGTACGGAATAAAATATGTGACCACGCAGAATCCCGATGTTAAAGCAGCAGTAGTGGAACGCGTGAACCGCACGTTAAAGTCCACATGTGGCGTTACCTGACTTACAAAAACACTTATCGATATATCGATGTACTGAACAAACTGGTGAAAGCATACAATGCCAGTGCACACAAGAGTCTCGGTGGTGGATTGCGTCCCATCGATGTGAAAAATGATCGGACGATAGCACAGGTGCTGCAACGCATGTACAGTAAAATTCCACGCCGTGTTAAGCCTAAACTCAAGATTGGTGACACAGTGCGCATAGCAAAGGAGAAGGGCACATTCGCCAAAGGCTACGAGACCAATTGGAGTAACGAAGTGTTTACTATTCGTAAAGTGAACACTCTGATGCCGCTGCCCATGTACACTCTGGCGGACCTCAAAGGTGAAGTTTTGACCGGCCAGTTTTACGAACACGAATTACAGAAAGTAATCTATCGGAGTGATCAACTATTCAAGATTGACAAAATACTGGACACTCGTGGCAGAGGCACCAGTAAGCGTTTTTACGTCAAGTGGCGAGGTTACGGAGACGAGTTTAACTCTTGGGTGAGAGCGCAAGACTTACAAAATGTCTAACTCGCAATTCTTCCTGACGCTACCCAGCAACAGTTCTATGGAATATTTCCCCAACAATAAGGTGTCAAACTACACTACGCATCTTTCGAAACAGATACGATTGGAAGGTGCATGGGAGATGGCTCTGGTGGAATCTCACTATCCATGTTCATTTCCATTAGTGGGCAAGAACGAGATTATAATAATCGAACAGGATACTATTCTTTCCGCCATAGGTATGGAAGAGCCAGACAAGTACACGTTTACTCTGGACATGGGTTACTACAAGAATATAACCGAACTGCTGAATATGATTAATGATGCAAAGGACCTCATCGATTACGTAGAGTTCACTTATGACAAAGATGCTGACAGAGTGGAAATAAAAATACTGAAAGAAGATGTGGTTGCGATACATTTAGACTATAAACTGGCTTTACAGTTGGGATTCGATCCGCAACAGAAGGACATTGTGAAAAACAATAAAGCGTCATGGCCACCGAATCTATCGATGGGGCTTCCAGCTAACATGTACGTGTACTGCGATCTGATTGAGCCACAGTTGATCGGAGACGCTTCTGCCCCGCTATTGAAAATCATCAACATTGACAGAGGTGACTACATGCACGGGGCGAATAAGACTGTACTCTATACCAGCCCGCATTACGTGCCGATCACAAAAGGTGCATTCGAGACTGTAGAAATCGACCTCAGGGATCACACGGGGCAAAACCTGTCATTCCTGTTCGGGACGTCGTACGTGAAGCTGCATTTCAGAAGAGCTCTGCATAATTAACTGTAATAATGGCTTCGAACGATCCGTACATGGCGTACTACTATCGCCAGCATTCGCAGACGGGCGGATCGATAGAAAAAGTGTTTCGCGGTGCCGCCTATCAGAGAGGACATGGAGTCGGCAGCTTCTTGGGCGGTATGTTTCGCACCGTATCTCCGATAATCAAGAGCGGAGTTGCAGCATTGGGCAGAGAAGCGTTAAAGTCCGGAATGGGTTTTCTAGGTGATGTCACTCTGCGTACGAAACATCCCAGAGATGCGGCAGAGGAGCGCATGAAAGAGTTTACCGGGTCGTTGAAACGCACGGCCGATGACAAGATTGAACGAGTTCTCCGTGGTGGTGGCAGTGTCAAGCGTCTGCGGCCTGCATCCAAAAAGCGCGGATCGCGTAAGAGTGGCGCGAAACGCGCAACGCGCAAGACTTCCGCGAAGCGCGCAATGCGTGGCGGCAAGAAACAATCGAGTAGCGGTCGCACACTGCGTGTCACACCTCAGTCTCTGGCTAAACTCCTTAGAGGAAGGACGTCATCATCGCCGTCCAAGAAGAGAAAAGCAGCAGTTAAAAATAAAAGGAAAGCAGCAAAGACAATAAGGGATATTTTTAATTAATCATGTCGTTCATACATCAAAGATCATGCGAATGCGTCAAGACGGAGCTGGACTTGTTTTCACTACCACCCACACAGACGAGTATCGAAAATGGAAAATGGATTCAATACAAACCGATATCCACACTGACGGACGATTCACCGATAGAGTTTGTAGTGCCAGGCAATGGCGAAGAGTACACCGATCTCTCGCAAACAATGCTGGAAGTCACAGCATCGATAATCAAGGCGGACGGAGCGGCGATTGCTGCGGATGATGCAACTAAAGCTGGTCCGATAAATAACTGGCTACACTCGTTGTTCAGTCAAGTGGACATGTGCATGAATCAAAAATTGGTTACACCACAAAATAACACTTACGCCTATCGAGCGTACATCGAAACAGTATTGAACTACGGATTCGATGCCAGGAAATCGCATCTATCGTCCGTGCTGTGGAACGCCGATGATTCAGGCCATATGGAAAACACCGAAGACGATAATGATGGATTGGAAAAACGACGGAAGCTAACGAAAGGAGGACGAGAAATCGATTTGGTCGGTCATTTGCATTTGGACATGTGTAATCAGAATAAATATCTTTTGAACGGAGTCGAGCTACGCTTCAAGTTAAACAGGTCGAAAGATGCATTCTCCATAATGGTACACGAAGGTGACTACAAAGTGCATATCGTCGATGCGAACCTGTGGATTAGAAGATGCAAAGTCAGCCCGACCGTACTGTTGGCGCACAGCAAGATACTGCAGTCCGGCACCGCTAAGTATCCAATCACACGAGTGGATGTGAAATCTTTCACGCTCGCTTCCGGCATAAGGAGCAAAACTCTGGACAACGTATTTCTGGGACAAGTTCCGAAGCGCGTGATTGTCGGAATAGTAACCAATGCCGCATTCAACGGTGATGTCAAAAAGAATCCGTACAATTTCAAGAATTTCGATTTGAACTACTTCTCTCTGTACGTGGACGGTGAACAGGTGCCGGCCAAACCACTCCAACCCAAGTTCTCTCCTGCAGGTAGCGCAAAGTTCATTATGGCGTACAACACAATATTCAGCGGCACGGGGATCCATTTCTCAGACGCTGGAAACGTGATCAGCAGAGAAGATTTCGAAAACGGCTACTGCTTGCTAGTGTTTGATCTGACACCCGACCTGTCTGCCAGCGATACCGGCCACTGGAATCTCGTACGCAATGGCAGCGTGCGCATGGAGCTGGGATTCGGCACCGCGCTAACCGAGACTGTCAACTGTTTGGTGTACGCAGAGTTTGACAATGTAATTGAAATCGATCGACACCGCAACGTGATGGTCGACTTTGGTGGCTAGTCTCTCACCGGCACTCGTACGAGATGGATCGCTTACGCAGAGTACGTTGCAGGAATTTGGCCGCTCCCATCATTATTGATTTCCAGAGTTTCAAAGACAACATCAATGATTACATAATGAAGGAAGTCTGCGTTATGGAAGTGGACAGCGGGATACTACTGATGCATCACATCGCCAAACCGCCATTCAACAGGGACGAACTGACCATCGATAAACATCGAGAATCCCATTGGCTATCGAAACACTATCACGGATTAAAGTGGGATCAAGGGGACATCGGCTACTGCGACTTGGAACAAAAACTACGAAAGATAATCGCCAAACGACACACCGTCTATGTCAAAGGATCGGAAAAGAAGAGTTTTATATACAGACATTTAGTTATTGATCACTGCACTACCAACGTTATCGACTTGGATGATATCGGATGCGGTTCACTGGCTACAATCAACAATCTACTATCGAAATCCACGCTGCGATGTCGCCATCACAGATCACCGAACCATCGATGCTCACTGTCCAATTGCATCGCATTGCACGGATGGTTGTTTTTGACTAACAATATTGATGATGAATTGGAATCTACTGATGAAACAAGTTCATATTTCTGCTCTTGCTTTCACACGTCTACGAGCACTACAACAAGTACTACCACCGCAGCTGTTGGCATCGACACCGTAGAATGAATACCAATCAGATTGAGAAATATCTATCGACTCTGCCAGTACACAATCATGGGGTCTACGCTGCCGACCGACTACCGCATCGCATCTCCCCGTCTACAGCAATCGTTGTGAATACCGATCCACACAATGAAGACGGTACGCACTGGGTTGCATTCTACCTGGACCGAAAGAGTGATGTCATTGAATTCTTCGACAGTTACGGACAACCTCCACATCTGTACTTCTACCAAGGATTCCTGAGACGTAACGCTCGTCGTTACCTGTACAACGAGTATCGCCTACAAGATGATGACAGCACAGTCTGCGGCCACTACTGCCTGACTTACCTGTACTACCGAACTCACCATGATATGAGGATGATGGACTTCGTGCAGCTCTTCGACGACACCTCCACTACTCACAATGATGCGATGATCAGAAGACTATTCACCAGATTGTATAAACACTTGTAGCAATTTTTGCTATTTTCTTTGTAAAAATCTTTTTATATTTTTCTTTTTATTGTAAAGTAAAAATCTTTTTCATTTGTCTTGTAATGTAATTTTTTTTTTCTTGTAATAAAAATGAGTACTCAACAAACACCAATCTTTTCATTTCCTTTTAGTATGTAAGTTAATCATTTTTAACAGGCTCAATATTTCAAAGTGCATTTAGAAAAATCAGATAGTTTAATCTTTGTGTAGACTCGACATTTATAATTTACTTTCAAAGACCAGAGAGTCTAGTAACTCAGTATTTCAAAAGAGTCTGATAGTTTACTCATTGCACATATTTGACATAACAGTTCAAAGTGAAAAGAGCCTATTAGGTTAACCTTTATGCAGACTCGACATTACATTTTTACTTTCAAAGACCAGAGAGTCCAGTAACTTGATATTTCAAAAGAGTCAGATAGTTTAAGTATTTGTACACCTCTGTGCAGACTCGTCATTTATATTTTACTTTCAAAGTGAAAAGAGTTTGATATCTTAGTATTTTTAAAAAGCAAAGAGTCTGACAGTGAATGATCTTATTACTATGTGTAAAACTGGAAAATGAAAACAAGTATGTCAATACAAATGACTAGATTTATTGAAACAATCTTAAGTCTAACATCAAGTGTATTGAAAAAGGAGGAATATTGAATCATTGGATAGAAACTTTATACATTATTTAACAATAATAAAATTTATAGAATAGACATCAAAGATAAAACATTATAAAATGGTCAACAAAATGAATTTGATTCATTAATAAAATTTACATACAAGCAACAACAAGAAAATGTACACCACAAAAATAAATAAAAGTTCATATCACAGTCCACACCAGTCCATAAACAGTCCATATCACAGTCCATAAACAGTCCATATCACAGTCCATCACACACTCCCGAGATCCGAACAGAGCCTACCCGATCACACTCATGCGACTTAAATTATACTGTCTAGTCGTCTACGTCCATCGGCGCTGGTAGAGCTGGAGGTAACGGTGGCGCCCTGGGGGGAATAGCATAGTGCCCCCACGGAAGCGTGTTTATTCCGTCCTCTGGCATTACGTAACGTTTATCATCATATGGTGCCAGGGACCGCTTCCTTACCACAACGGTGTAGATTATGTGGTGTTTGCTTTGGAACCTCTGATTGTCCGTACTTTTGATAGTCTTGTTGTATAAACAATCTAGGTAATCTTGTACGGACAGTTCCTTTGCAACTACGGCGCGGTTGACGCCCTTTGCCCGCTTTATCGGCGGAGGCGCACCACAGTCGTCGTCATCTCCGTTACCAACAGCACACGTAAAGCCTCCGGATACCATACAATATAATTTTGCCATCAAGCCGACGAATAACCTAATAACTCTCCCACCGACTTCGTCCTTGAATTTCCCCAAAACCCTAGCGTTGCGCCCGTCGTAGCACATGTGGTTCTGGGGATAGTTGCTGGTGTCGAAGTCGTCCAGGTGCGTCATCATGTCGCGGTAGACGTCTAGGGTACGGATGGCGTAGACGATACCATCTGTGTCCATGTAGGCCATCTTTATATTCTCGATGCCGTACCTTTCTACCATATCGTAGTGAAAACCGTACATCCACCGTTTACTGTGGTCCAGAATGCACATTCCCGCATAGACTGGCTTGTTGAGTACAACTCGTACTTTCGCCATATTTAGTAGTGCCAAGTTCTCGTCGTACCAAATACGGTCATTGAAATTCGCCTTGGCCACGTACTTCGTGTATGTCTTGCGGGATGTGGCGATCTTCATGTTTTGGTGTTTTCTCACATTCTGGAGACTCATACCGTAGACAGCATTGACCATCAATTTGAACATTTCTACTTCAAATTTGTTGGTGGCCTGCCGTCTCAGTTCGGTATTCAGCATCACGTACGGTTTTAACCACGGCGACTGTTTAAAACGCATAATCCGGTGAACGCGGCGAACACGCAGTCCATTCTCGATCGCTTGTTGTAAGTAACGATAGTGGATCACGTATTCATCCTTGTCCGTGAGAGTAGCCATTAGTTTGCTGGATTGTCCTGCTCCGCTATTAATGATGTCTTCTGATGAGTAGGGCAGCTGGTAAGCCGGCGACTTTCGTACTTCCGGACAGAACGGGAGATCGCGGTGTTTGTCGTGGAGTGCCTGGTCTCTTGGGTACTCCAGATCAACCTCCAAAACGTATCCATACTCACCGTCTGCCGGTATGTCCATGATGTTCAAGTCGTCGATTTCCTGCTGCGACAGCCACTCAAAATCTTTGTAGGGGAGTGGTTCTGACATGGCCCATCCGTAGAGGTTATTTGCGTCATAATACATTAAAAATGTATCATCGTCGTATTCTACGACACCTCCACTTGTCGATGCGCCCTGGCCGTCTCGGTTACCGCCATCTTCCGCTCTTGTGTATTTGTTGTTGGCGACAACGTGCCTGGTGACGCATTGGGTCAGTCCACCTCGGATGCCCTTCTCGAAAAACAAGTACATGTCGACATCTCGCAAGGTATCGAGCACCACTCCAGTCTTGAGAAGCATTACGTCCCACGCGTATGAAGGTAGCGTCAGATAATGTGCAGGATCCAAGTTGTAGTGCGTCATACACATGTCTCTGAATCCCTCGAACACGTCGGCGAGCAGTAGAACGTCTGTCATCAAATAAATCTCTGCGTACTGCCCGAGGGATATGCAGTTGAACTTATTCCATACGCGTTGGGCGTGTGCGTAGTCCTCGTCGGTTACATTTTCTCCGAAGACATCTTTAGGTGGCAGGTGATCGTCATTTAGTGCTTCCATAGACGTGACGTACTCGTAGGGGAAGATTCCCTTCCTTCGAAGCAAATCAAAGTCTTCTTGGTCTTGGTACCGGGCGCGTGTGATGTGCATTTTGTTGGCCGGCAGAAGCGACGCCAATGTACCTAAAGCCTTCGACATAAGGCGGTACGAATCGACGAACTGTAATTTAATACTATTCCGCCGGCCAGCGCCCGGATATTTGAAGCGCTTCGAGAAAGTGATGTACTTTTCTTCGGTGTTGGCGAGTACCTCAACGTCTCCCTTGTCCACGCCTAACTCACGCACGATGAAGTGAGCGTCGTAGTTGGAAAGGTTGTGGAAATACATATTGACGGTCTCCTGTTCCCTGTAGCGGAGGTTGCACGAACGATGAGCAGCTCCTCTGTAATTGTACGGAGGCGAGTGTTGGTGATCCCTAACTTTCATTTTATCTTCACCATCGTTAGGGCCGAATTCCCGCTTACAGATGTGACAGACAGTGGCACGTCGGAATTGGAGTTCTTCCTGCTCTGTCAACTGCGGTGGGTCTCCGGGCATGCGCTGGCCGTAAAGGATGTCGCCAATCTTCCGTACGTCATCCCGTACAGCGTTGATAAAATGTTGCGCAGCATCCTCGCCTCTGTACATTCGCAGCTTGGAGAAGGTGTTGGAATCCTGGTCATCGTCATCGCAGTCTCCCTCGTCGGCTGTTCTTAGGTCGTCGCGAATGTAATATGCATAAGCGTACGGTCTGTGGACATTCCTAACATTGTTGGGCAAACCACCCACGCGCTGCTGGCCGGTCGTTCGGTTAGTTGCTGGGTCCCAAGCAGGCGGTTGAACAGTTGGTGCGGGATGAATGGGCCTTTCAGCCTCAAAGGGTACGAGCATACTCTCGAAGTCGGCATATATCGTAAACCGACTCCTCTTTGTACGCTCGGGCCGATTGAACATGATGTGCTCTTCTTCCGCAACATCGGTTCTCAATGGCGCGTTTTTGGAGCAGTAACGCTTGTGTTCTTCTAACCGCTGCTCTCCTGTGAGACCCAGTTTGTTTGGTCGGCTATCAAAATGTGCAAAGCATCTCTTGCACATGAATAGTCTTCGATGACCTAGTGTTATTTGCCTAACAACTAGTCTCTCAAAGTCTGAGATGTAAGTGTAGTGGGTGGTTCGTTCATCAGTTAGGAATAGCAGATCGAAGTGGTTCGGTAGCTCTTGATCCACGACGCGAAGGGGGAAAACATAGTGCTCTTCTTTGTTTTGGTGGTGTTTCTGCTTCTTTTTGTCCAAACCGTACACATTTATGCTTACGCCGGGGTTGTTGCGCTCAAACGTGCGGATTTTATCTAATCTTACTGGAAATTCCAGTCCATCGAAATTTAGGTTTGACCGTGCTCTGACTTCTGCCGTGAAATGGTTAGCAGTAAGCCTGTCACGTCGAGCATTTTCAATAAATTTAGAAAGCATTGCGTATTCAAAACAACGCTCATCCGCAACGTTGAACACATTTACCACGGCTTTTTTCATGGCGATATCGCGAGGAAGGGGGATGAAGGAGCTACCTCGGATAGGGCTGTAAACATTGACTCTCACTTCCATATCTAAAACCCTAACAAAACTCCACCCCGAACCCTTCATCTCGCATGTCTCTTTCTCCAACAAGATTTTATTAATAAACGCTTGACAAATTTCATCAATGTCACTCGTATGGAGAATTTCGACATTCTTTGTCTTGAAGGCACGCCTACAAGTATCGCCATGGATATTTACAAATTCGCATTCGACCCAGATGTTGGCTTTGATGGCATGAGTGTGATTTAGTATTTGTCGCATGAGTGTGGTTACCTGAGTCCTGAGCGACAGAAGGAACTCCTGCAGGGTAATTGACTCGTCCGCGGGCTCTGCTAGGCTGTAGGTCTTGAGTCGCCCACGGAACGCCGTCTCAATCTCCACGAAACCCGCAAGAGCTAAGCCGCCAGGGATCTCAGGCGCCTCGTCGTCTTCACTTGATGTTGCCACTGATGCTGGCGACGAGGGGGCAGGCGAAGGTGGTTGGACTCCGCTGGGCTGCTGTTCCGCACGGCGGGCTTTGCAGTGTTTGCGGGCATGGATCAGCATATTCGACTTCCTCGTGAAGCTTTTGCCACACCCGTCACACGCATGGCCTGAAAAAATACAAAATATTGTAGTCTCGTGTGTAATTATAATGCTCAACCTGAAAAGATTCAGTTTTCAAACCAATATGAAAGTTTAAGTTCAACGTTTAATATAGATATTTCACATTGGAATTCAATATAGATATTTCACATTGGAATTCAATGAAAGATATAATTGACAAAAGTTAATAATACTTTTCTGAATGTCTGCATTGTGAATGTCTGCATTGTGACTGAGTTTCATTTAATATTAAGATTGTATGGTTTTTACAATAGAGCCCTTTGACGCTGTAATCCATTTAGTGTAGACGAAATGTCTGAATGAATATTTTATTTGAGGTGAGTTTGTAAATTAATATTTCAAAGTAATGGATAATCACATACCTGTTGTGGGGGCTCCAGCGGGCTCTGGGGCTTGAAGTGGACTCGGTCTTTGCTCGACGTCAGGAGCGGAAGAGGGTCCGGCCCTAGGCTCAAAGTCAGGAGCATTAGAGGGACCGGGTCTGGGCTCGACGTCAGGAGCAGAAGAGGGGCCGGGTCGTGGTTCCGCAGGGGCAGGAGTAGGGACGAAGTCTATAACAAAAGCACAGACATGATTAGAAACTTTTATATTAGATGTATAAACACAGTGAAAGGTGTAAATCTTTTCAAACACAAAGTACATCAAAACGCAAATGTTATAGAAATGAAAATGTTGATTTACGTTAGATATGTGAGTGTGCAACAAAGTGTTTAACTAAATTGAGATTAAAAGTGAGTCTAGTTACAGTGGGGCGGATGCTAAATTGGATTTATTTCTCATCATTATGCATAGTACGAATAAGAGTAGAAATTGTGAAGTATATAGACATCTGACTGTTTAGTGGACATATATAAAGTTTAAGATACTAACCTGGTCTAAATGCTGGGTTCATTGCCGGTTGAGGTCGATGAAAACTGTTGATGTGACGGCGCAGAGCATCCTCCCTCGAGAAATCCTTGTTGCACTCCGGACACGTAAAGTCGATTCCGCCGTGGGCGGAGCGAACATGTCGGGTGACATGGCACTTGTTTTTGAAGGCTTTGCCGCAGTGGACGCAGGAAAAACGACGGTCAACGTTGTTCATGATGATCTGTAAATAAAGAGCATTGACTATTAGATCTCTGACACTATTCTAAGAGTAATATGAATCGGGGGGGGGGGGTCACATGAAATCCGACTATATCACCATACTACTAGTACAAATTAAAATATAAATAAGTTTGAACGTTTAAGTCCTAAATAAACTCTTCAAAACTGCTCTAATTGTGAATACGCATTTTGTTGAATATAAAGTCTCTAAATACGTTACTAGCCTAATCAAACGTTTTAATAACTCAATTTATTTATTATAATTTACATGCTATATGAATAAATGTGGTAGATGTTTAAACGATTTGCGCTACGAAAAGACAGTCCAGGATGGACCAAACCCATCTACTATTTTTTAAGTTTTATAAAATAAAAATAAAATAAATAAAAATTTAAAATAATAAATAAAATAAATGGAAATATAAGTATGATTGAGAATTTGAGTATGAACATTCTACTCAACGCTACGAGCCATAGTCTATATGGAACAAAACTAATCTACTATTTGTTAAAAGTTTTAGAAAATTAAAAAAGTCTCTAAATACGTTACTAGCCTAATGAAACGTTTTAATAACTCAATTTATTTATTATAATTTACATGCTATATGAATAAATGTGGTAGATGTTTAAACGATTTGCGCTACGAAAAGACAGCCCAGGATGGACCAAACCCATCTACTATTTTTTAAGTTTTATAAAATAAAAATAAAATAAATAAAAATTTAAAATAATAAACAAAATAAATGAAAATATAAGTATGATTGAGAATTTGAGTATGAACATTCTACTCAACGCTACGAGCCATAGTTTATATGGAATAAAACTAATCTACTATTTGTTAAAAGTTTTAGAAAATTAAAATATTTATTCACATATGTGTATGATGTAGTGAAAACTATTGCCATCATACTCCTTAAGTTTCTTGACCAAGTCAAAATTACAGAAACGTAATAAAAAAAAAAAAAAAAAAACTATATTTAATTATAACTAGTTATTGTAGATGATAAATGATACTTACATTTGAAGTGAAGAGTATTCCAAGGAATGCACAAACACTAGCACTGGTACTGACGCTGGAAGACAGAAGTGGCGGAGCGATGAGCAGACACGTCTGTACTGGGCAGCGACTCGAAGCAGAATGATTTAAGATGGCGGTCGTGGAAGGGACGCGCAGCTTAGTGGCGGGAAATAGGAGACGCGCTGTTACGTAACTAGCTAGTTGGTGAGCGGGCGTTCAGGGAAGAGTCCATTGTGTAGTTCCCCTCTCTCTGGAATGTGGTCGGAGGGTCGGGCGCAGCTGCACGGCGGGAAATAATAGACGCGCTGTTATATAACTCAGAGGGTTGATGTTCCCACGCAGGGGTGAGGGCTATTGTTCGGCATCCCCTTGGTGTGTAATCTTCTTGTGTGGGGCAGGTCGGTTGCAGCTGCACACCGTGGGTGGTCTGTAGTTGCATAAATTATCCCACAACAGGGTGGCCGCCGTGGGTGGTCTCGGGGGGGGGGGGGCTTGCATAAATTATCCCACACATCCCACAGCAGGCGTATGCAGCCCCAAGTCCCCCTACTATTAACTTAATCAGTTATGAGAATATAGGAATGGTGAGGTAGACTACTACCTCACGCAGTTCCTAACAGGTCACGGCTATTTCTAGTCGTACCTGAACCGGATGGGCAAGACCGGTTCACGGGATTGCATCTACTGCCCGGGCGTTCCCGACGACGCGGAACACACCTTCTTCTACTCTCCAACTTGTGAAAGGCCCTCCTGCAGGCCACAAAAAATATCGGTGTGTTTTTTATTAGACATGGTCTGCGAAAAAATAAGAGCTATTTTTAATTTTTTATCGTAGTTCATCCGGGGCATCCACCTGGAAACGCTACCCAACGGGCGTAAGCCAAATTTATGACGTAATGTGATAAACAATTACAGTTTAGTACCCTGAAGAGTATTGAAGGTTGTTTCAGTGGTCAAACCCGTTTTAGAGGAGTCCCTCGCTAAAGGCTGGTCATCTGTGAGCGTAATTGGATTTTTCATCACACTGTACGGGAAACGGCTATATTCATCACCAGCTGAGAGTGTAGAAAAACCGTTTTCCCTCTCTAGAGAGGGAAAATCAGCTGAGTAGTGGGGTTTGCCTACTCCTGGCCCAGGTCAAGGTCAGCGGTTGTAACTGTTGTAGGGGTAGTAGCGGCTGGGGTTTTTCTTTGACAGTGATGGGTGGGTTTTGGAAGTGGGTCAAGGTCATCTGGAGGGGTTTTTAAAAAAGGTGAGCCCCGAGGGGTTAGATTGAAGGTGGGTAAAAATTTATTTAATCAAAGAAAAGTAGTGGTTTTATTTGAGGAAGCGTTGGAGTGTTGTTTACTGGCGATGGAGTGGTAAATGCCAAAGGTGATAGCAATGAGAAGATAAAAACATACTATCCACAGTACGCATTTGAATAGTCGTAAAAGCTGAATCATTTCTTGTTGATTCTTTGTTTCTAATTGTAGTCTGTTGATTTCGAGTTTGAGTTTATCCTCTTCCAATTGTGACGTAAATGAAAAATCATCCATCATCTTCGTGTATTAAATGTATGCAGGTAAAAATTGGAGCGGTGTTGATGGTGAGAAAGTTGGCGATGAAATGAGAAACAGAGATAGGGACAGGTTATATATTACTGTAAAAATAGTGGGGGGTAAAGAAAATAATTGTAGTCGACTAAACATCATTATTAGCTGTGTCGGGTGTTGCAGCTTTGGAAGATGGAAGACTATTATCTGGCAGCTGTAAAACTTCGACGTCTTCGCTTTCCATGTTTTCGTAATCAGAAGAATTGTAGGAAACTTCCACAGTGATAGTAATGGTGTTATTTGGAGTGTTTATTAGATCACTTAAAATTTGAAAAATATTTTGTAAGTCTTCCTGTGATTGAATAAGAAAAGTACATTTACTTGTTGTTAAAGGAGAGGAGCTCATTGTTCGGAAGTTGGCAAACAAATGGTGAGCAATGGTCAGAGGGTTGCTTATATGTGGGCAAAGGTGGTGGAGGGGGAAGTAGAGGGGTGGGGATGGTAGAGTGGTGGGGGAAGGATGATATAATCATATGCGAACCGGCGGCCAGAGCATTTTGCCGCAAAATCCCATTTGGGTAGGTTATGGGTGGTGTGTAGAAATAAGTATTAGCTGTAATATAAATTAGAAACACTAATAATTTTTATAAATTAAATATTAAATTTATATTTAACCAGAGCTTGCATTTCTTGTTCCTCGTCGTTTAATTCAACAATTTTAACACCATTAGTTGTCTGTTCCTCTTCCTCTGCACTTTGCGACGATGAAGACATGGAGGTGGCAGAAGAAGATGATGAGGATGAAAATATTTTGGTAGGATTGACGTATTGCACTGTGATGTTGATCCATCTTAAAGGATAGTTATCAATGAGTGTGAGTAAGTTTTGGAATAGGGCTTCCATCTCTTCTCTGTCGGTAACTAAATGTTGAAAGGAAATGAATTTATCATCCATGTTGTTGTCAGTGCGAGTAATGAAATAAGAATGAGAAGCGTATCGAATGATCCGTAGAATATATGTTGTAAAAAATAAGTGGTGGGGGTAATCTCAAGGTCAATCAAATGGAATTTTAAAAAAGGGCTGCAGTCAGTGACTACAGCTATACATCTGAAGCTTCAACAGGATCAGTAGACCAATCAGATCTGTACTTGCACGCATTTATGATGCATGTACAAAAGTCGTCTTTATAACATGCATTACACTCTAGGCAATTAACAATTTTTTCTGGATGAAATTTGATACATCTCTGGGGACAGCAAGTGTGGAAGTATCTTGATTTATAAATCTTGAAGGTTCGCAATTCTGGTGGTGGTAGTTGTTTTGTCTTGCATTTGCAGTAACAAGATCCGAAGAATTCACATTTTCTACAAGCTAATCCGTCTACCTATATCGGTACATTTTTGTTCACAACAATAGCGTGGTTTGTATTTGTCTTTCTTGTTTTCCATGTTGACGCTTCTAAGTTTAGCCAAGAAATGAAGGTGTATAGTGTAGGATAGTGTGTTTTATAGACTAGAAAAAGTGGTGGGGGTAATCTCAAGGTCATCCAAATGGAGTTTTAAAAAAGAACATCTTACAAGTGTAAGATGTATTTATTTAAGATAGTGAGTTTTCATTTTCTTTTTCTTTCTTTATATCTTGTTTGTATTTTTCTTTTTCTTCTTTAGCCATAGCAATGAGATCTTCAGTGGATAGTGGATGTACTTCAGGAAATTTTAGAATTAATTTTGGTTGGAATCCTTCTTTAGTCAATACTTGAAGATCGGACGTCATTTGTTCTACACTTTGATAGTCTTTTCCGTAGATTTTTCCATTGAATTCAATCATCATTCTGTACAACATGGTAGTGGTAGTTGTTTTCGCTGCGTCAGTTGGGAAGCAAATGATGATTCTGTTTAGGTTACGCGTTCCTTTTATAGATGCCACAGCGACCACTCAATATTATTCAACATCAGTAATATTTCTGGAACTTAACATTACTTTGAGTAGATGGTGTTGTAGTTGAAGGTTGTGTGGAAACAAATACTTCTTCATTGCAGAATTTTTGTTTAGGAAACATCCTCATGTTGTTAGCGTAAACATCAATATTTAAACGATAACCACCGGCAAGTAACACTCGCAATTCATTAGTAAAATCGTCGAGTTCTTCAAAAGTTGTGATGGTGGTAGTATCATATGATGCACACTTAACCTTAAGAGACATGTTGTTATTTGTAATAACTGGAGAGCCAACAGAGATGTGTACGGCACGAAAGGTAGTTGTAGACTGATGAAATCCTCAAGAAAATTACGGCCTTTATATACCCTCAAAACTAGGTCAAGGTCACCCAAACGTGTTTTTAAAAAAGCAACATATCGATAGTGCAGAAACACTATCGATATGTTGCCTTTTTTATTTTATTTTTTTTATTTTTATTTTTTATTTATTTATAATCAGTTACATACATGTACAACAGTATATATAAACTACAGATTAGTTGCTAGTAGGCATAACATGAAGTGTAAGTTCAGTAGAGTTGCTTCCGCTAGGACCGTGAGCTGCTAAGTAGAGTGCGCCGGGGTGAATCAGTCGTAAATCTTCATTCTGCAGCAGTTGAACAAAGCGTTTGGGAAGAAATACTTGAAATTTTGGTTCATCACCAGGTGTGTAGGGTGCTTCACTTAATGTACAATTGATAGCGTCTCCAATTGATGTTTCCATTTTCTTAATAGTGTGAATAATATAATGTTTCTCTTCCTTCAATTCTGAACATTTTTTTGTCGGTAGTATAGTAGATTTAGAATGTTTGTTAAATTGATCAACAAGCGATTGTAGAAAATTTTGTGACGCCATTATCTTCTTCTTGCTATTGTTCGTCTTCTTCTTGTGTTTGCGTGTCAGAGGTGTTGACTCCCCGGAGGTTCGAGTAATACTGATGCATTGTCATAGTGCCGCTCTCGCTTTTATACCCTTCGTTTCCCCCACCACTTTGCTGTAGATAGAAATTTAAACGATATGCGTTTTTTAAAGCACATTGAGACTGTTGATGTTTAAAGTTTTTAGATGAAATACAGATGTTATCAAAGTAGCAATAAAAATCTTTCTCCATTTGCACATTTATTACTTCATGGTTTGTATATGTTTGTATCCAATTTGCTTTTTCCAATCCTCTTGTAAAAATAGTTTTGAACTTTTTGCAGAAATGATTCATAATGTGTGGCATCATATTGTAGGTTATAAGACCTTCATCCCATCTTAGATTATGAAAATGTTTCATCAACCATTTGTTTGTTACTTTAGCTTTGGTTGTTAATCTGTTGAATGGTAAAGGAGGCATAAATAAAAAGTGATAAACAACAGATGTTATCATATCTAGTACCACTAACTCTTTAATTATAAAATTTCCATCATTACCACGGAATGCTTGAAACTCTATGATACCTTGCTTTACTTCCATTAATTCTATCTTCTTAGAGAATGAAACTTGTTTATCCATGATGACGTTCAGTAGGCAACTGGTATGTTAATCCAGATTGACAACCTTTTATACCCCCAATATTCTTCTTTTTACTTACAATATTCTTTATTTGTTCAATTTGTTGCCGATTGTTGATTGTTGAAACTTGATTCGTTTTCCTTGGTTTCTTGCTTTTCTTCATCTAAATTAAAGTTGGTTTGATAGTGGTGTAACTGTCTCCACATATCTACTTCATGTGGTATCCTATTGAAGATTGAAGTATCTACTGGACCATATAGGATTGGAACATATGGTTGTTTATCCAATGCATCAATTAAATAGTCTTT
Source organism: Neoaliturus tenellus (assembly GCA_030545055.2). NCBI lineage: Eukaryota > Metazoa > Arthropoda > Insecta > Hemiptera > Cicadellidae > Neoaliturus > Neoaliturus tenellus. The sequence goes on from JAQYXR010000696.1 coordinate 52,854, forward strand.
GATAATTGCACTTGAGAATATTAGCTGTTTTAAATATCTTGTTATAGGACCAGTAGCACAAGTTAAAGTGTAAAACTCTTCTTTAGTCAAATGTATTTTTATATTATATTTAGTTAAATCTCTAAATCGAACTAGTTGTTGACCACGTTGTTTAACAATATCGATTTCAATATTTGATTCCAACAAACCTAGTTTTGTTTTTCTTCCAAATGTATTGTTACTCAGATAACATTCCAAAAGATGTATATGTTTCATAAAAGATTCCCAAGAAGTTTCAGTGAAGGTTACCATTTTAGATCCATGATTTAAAATAACAGTAGGAGAGTAATCCAATGATTTCATCACTCCAGCAGATACAGTCTTTGTCATACAAGAAGAAATAGGATAAAATATTCGAAGAAATACTTCCGTTAAGATGTTGGTGGAAATGTTATCTTCAATTTTTCTTTTCTTTGTTTCTTTTTCAACTTCCTCTTCTTCTGTCTTCTTATGTTTAAACTTGAGGAACTCATCCATTTCCTGTTCAACTTGTCTTTCTATATCCAAACTATTGTCAGCCATAAAAGGTGTAGTTTCTTCATTAGCAGTTGATGTAGTAGAACTCATCTTGCGGACGATGTTACCCATACGACAATCAAAGATGAAATGAATTTCCAGCTCTTTTTTCTCGCTTTTATACTCGCAGATGACCTAGATATTGTTGATTTTTTGTAAAAACCTTACAAATTGTGCAGATGTTGTATTAATCCTTCTTAAAGTACATTCTTCACGATTCCTGTTAGCGGTGTGTAAGTAACTATTTTGTCATGTAGAATTAAACAGTATGCTGAAGTTCCATCTGGTATTTTATCTTCAAATTCCATTTCAACTTTTATATCTACACTTGAAGATTTTACAGATTCATTTTGTTTTGAACAATCGATTACAACAATTGGAGCTTTTGAATAAAATTGTTCTGGTGATAAAAGTGGTGTATTCGTCTTACCATAATATGATGATTGAAATCTTGCATACATGTCATATAGAATGGAATAACGTTTCTTGTCAAATGAAACATTTAAACTGTCATATGGAAAGAACTGAGAGTTTAAAAAAACTTTGCAATTCTTTATCTTGCAATGGTCAAATTGACCAGCGTGCGCGGTTATAACATCTTTTCGTTTAGTCTGAAAACCGACTATTATGTACCTTGCCCGTTCTAAATAAGTAGAGGTTTTAACAGTCCATGTTTGTCTTTCTGTTTGAGGCAATATGGGGTATTCATGAAATTCCCAACTCCTAAATGGTATTACAATATCACGGTCAGATTTTAATTTTTTCAATAATATTACTCGATGTTCATCTGCCAATCTGACATGAGGTACTCTCCATACAACTTTATCCAATTGAAGTTGCCATTCCAAATCGGCATCTTTAGTTCCACTTGGCGCTTGTATTACATCCTTATTTGTTGAAGATCTGAGCAGTACCAGTTCTTGCTTTACATTTATTATTATTCTCTTGTAATCTTCTGCGAATCCCAAAAGCAATCGTAAAGGTACATTAAAATCAAAGTAACCTTTTGAATTAGGAGTAATAGTGTCTTTATCAGGAGTCACCCATCCAGCCGAGATTAAAGAATTTTTTTCATTGGGTGTTATTGAAGTCAATCCTTTTAAAGTTGTTGATATACCAACTTTTTTTGTTGAATCAATTGTTACTCCAGATATCTCATATCTAATTTCATCAAACAGATATGCCATAGGGTTATTTATAAAAGGAACAGTTGAACCAGACTTTCCATCCAATGTTGTTACTCTTCCTTCGATATATAAATAACTTTCACATGGTAATGTGTAGATATCTTGTTGTTGAATGGGAATTCTTATTTCATCATTATTATTTAATTTTGATGAAGTGTAAGGGTTGTGAGTGTGATATTCCTTCTCCCATAGGGTTTCGTCGAATGTCGGTCCTTGCGCTATATCCAGTATATCCATGGTTGGCAAGTTTTAGTCCGATCTTTTGTAGGAAGCGTATGTTGTCCGGTGTTAACTCGTCGAATGTTGAGGAGCTACTGAGCTCCCGACTCTTCCGTTGTGGTTTAAATGATAATCCCATGTTGACTTTATGTTGCCGCTCTGATATGTAACCGTATAGTTATTGTTTCTCCTCTAAAGTCAACACTAATACCGTCTTGATCCAATATGTTCAGTACGATGTCTGAAATGAAACTGGTGTTTAACGGTAGGTATATCAGGTTTTGTGGCTTCTCAACTATTTTAAAACCAGGAGCTACTGTCGGGTAAAATGTGTGTAATATATGTTGATTTACTCCATCTCTATATGATCCGTGTATAATATTACACGTTACATCAATACTGTTCACCTTTAATATTGTTACTGTTGTATCGCCAGTATAATCATTTCCAGGAGCTAAAATTCCTTTCTTCTTTGAAAATCCGAGCAAATTGCCGATTGAGTGGTCTAAGCTAAAATCTATATAATACTTTGAAGTTATTTCTGCTTTTAATGTATTATTATTACCTTTTATAGAAATATTTTCTTCTCCAAGTTTCTTTTGTAATACTTGGTTTATATCGTCTATTTCATATGCTCCTGTAGATAATGGAATTATTTTTAATTGTGAATAATTTCCTTTTTCATCTTTACTCTCATAATAATGTAGTAAATTATTTTTTCCTTCTGTAACATTGGGAATTGAATTGTATGTAGTCAAATCCAATAATGCTGCTTCCCATAGTTTATCCGTAGATAAACGTAACGCTGGGAAAAGTGTACTTTTCAATGTTGACGAATTTCCACTCAGCGATACTGTATACGATGACATCTTAAAGCTGACTGACGCTCTTCGCTAGGAACTCTAAACATAAATGTCCGCATATTTCCGTATTGCTAGGTTGCTCTCTTTTGTAGTTGTAGAATATATTCTTGGAGTCCCGAAAATAATGTTGAAGTTCTTTTGGTGGCGGTAAATTTCCAAAACTATCAAAGTAGTAAACATTTTCTCCAAGTTTTTTATAACATACCCAATGAGTACCTGGTCCATAATTAGAGTCTAAATTTACTATTCCAGTTTCATTTTTCCACACTCTATTTGGTAATGTATCTTTCATAAAAACTCCTCTGAAGAATGGTATTCTTAAACATTTCACATATTTTGACAATTGATAGTTTGTTAATGCTTCATTTGGAATTATCAATTTATTTTTCTTATTTAATACACACGGTACGGTCTTAAGTAAAGACCCGATCCGTTTTTTACCATTGACCATATGGATGTTTTCTTGACTTTCCTTTTAGGGTTAGTGCGATGTCTTCTTTTGATGTTCCCGCCTCTTTTTGCAGCTTCTTTTTTACTAGGTTTTTTCCCGCGTCGTCTGCCACCACCAAACTTAGCTTTCGTCTTCATGGCTGTTGTCACTGCCCAAGCTGCTGCTTTTTCCGCAATACTGGCGTCACTTGATTTAACCCTTTGCCAAGCTTTTTCCGCTAGCGCTCTATCCGCTATTGATCTATTTGTTGAATCTGCAAACTTGGAATACGCTATATCGTGTTCTTTGCAAGCTTGATCTAATTTATTAATTCCAGGATCTCCTCTTGCTAAACGTTTTGCCAACTTAGTTCCGGGTCCACAATATTGATAGCCTCCGGGCAGATGAAATTCGTATGGTAAAGCGTCTATTGCTCGATTTAGAACAGCACCAACAGGAATCCGTCTGAGCAGGGAAAACGCAGCTGATGTTATACCACGTCCTTTCTTAACGCTGTCTTGACGACGACTGAGCGGTGCGGTCTTCATTATGTCGTCTTATATAACCAGCGTGTTTACTCCACGAGCTGCTTTACATAAATGGATAACTCGTGCACAATGTTTTATATTTAAATATTTAATTATTCAAATTAATTATATACTGATTTATGATTCTATTTTTAATCCAAGCTTCTCGTTCATCGGGTTGAATCATCACATGACTCGTTGTACTAGCTATATGATTGTGGGTATCGATAAGTAAATTGCCCACTATTCTTATTAAACAATCTAAAGTTACAGCATCTTTCGGATGTTGAGGATCATGTAACTGCATAATACGTTTATCATTACACGTGTAAGCGGTCGAATCACTTTTCGATGTTGTTATGACTTGTCCAATAGTAGCAGCATCATTTAAATCTTCTCCTGGTAAAATATTAATTATTTTCTTCATTTTTGCATCATATTTGGTCCCAAAGTGTTTATCCCAAGTTATTGTTTGTCTCAATGTAACACAATCATCATCTTCATAACCAGGATAAATATTTTTTATTCTTCTATTACGACCATTGTATGTATCTAATCTACCACCACTCGCAATTAATGTTTGTACCATCAAAGGTACATCCGAATCTTTTATACCAAATCTTCCATTTGTTATTGTTTTATGTCCTGCATCCCATTCATCATTTTTTCCTTGCATTAAATCAAACTTTTCATTTCCATGTATAAATGTATCTCCTCGCTTTAGCACGGCATCTTCATGTTTTACAAAATTCGATGTTCCCCTTTTTAATTCTTTAGATAGTTGTTCCATAGTAACAGCGTCTTTTGGTTGAGAACCGAACTTTACATTTGACAACACTTTCCCATAACAATCGATTTCATCACCATCTTGTAAAATACAGTTGTCCTTGATGTATTTCAGGTTTACAGCATCGCCGTCTTCCTTTGGGTATCCAATGTCATTTATAATAAACTTATAAAAAGAAAATCCTCGTTGAGTCTTTTCCGGTATTATAGAATGTAAATATTCTTTATTAACTGAATCTTTATCATTTTTTGGATTTGCCACATTGGTTATCCTATGATTTCCAGCATCATATGTTTGTCCATCTTTTAAATTATTACCCCACTGCAATTTTAAAGTATTTAAAAGTTCAGATGATAAATACTCTTTATTAATTGCATCAGAACTGTCAGTTGGTTTACCAACATTAATTATTCTATGTGATTTGACATCGTAAGTATTTTTGTCTAATTTCAATGATGTTGAAGTTGCTTCTTTTACTGTCTTTAAATTCGCTCCATCAGTATCTTCTTCTGGGTCTTTAATAAATTTTAAACGTTTGTTACTCATATCATAGTCACCTTCAGGTGTTTGCGGCAATCCACTTCTTTTTCTGTTTTCTCCTCCTTGTACTCCTAGCCCGGAATACCGTCCGAACTTGTCGACGCTCATGATTGAACTGATCCATTGTATGGTCACAGCTCTCTTATATATCTGTGATAATTTATACAACTATTCCGCGATTTCGAAGTTCGTCAACTAAAGCCACCCATTCATTATTTAAACCTGTATGACCAGCTTCTATAGCTTCATGTAATAGTCTCATTCTATCAACTAATTTGTTTATATCATTATAGTAAATCACATTTGTATTATATAGGTTTTTCATTAAACCTTTACCAGACGTTGAAGATTCTCCTTTTTTCTTTTTACCATATTCATCCATAAGTGATAAGTCCATAAGTGATAAAGACTTCCTCTTTAGCGGTTTCTTCAAAGCGGGCGCAGTCCGTAATGTTGGTAGTTTTCTTAGGGGAAACAATCTTTTTATTACAACAGTATATTTAGTTGCGCGTGTTCTATTTATCATTGAATCTTTGGAGTAATTCTTCTTATGAGCATTAGTATTTTGCAAAATTTCTTTAAAAGTATTTAAATCTTGTAGTGTATATTTTATAGGTATATTTTTAAAAATCAGTTCAAATAATCCTTTTGTTCCTTTATATTTATGCTCACCAATAACAATGTCATCATCTTCAGTCAAATGTACTTTTGAATCTCCTATTTTTAATTCATTTCCATCAATTCTCGCTCCATATACATGTGACTTGTGTAGTTTTGGGTTAGCTTTTATTTCATGTAACATCTTCATGATATACTTTCTTCCAAGAGGTCCTTGTTGCAATATATCACTACTTAATTTTGTTAGATTTGGAATTGATTGTTCTGCTTCAGGTATATGTTGTTCTTCTTCTTCTTCTTTTTGAACATTTATTACTGGTTCTTCTTGTCTTGTTTCTTCTCCTTTTTGAGAAACTTCACTATCACTTGTGTAAGAATCATCATCTTCTTCCTTTTTTAAAGTCTTTACTTCAAATTTAGAAACAGGTAGTAAAACATCTCCTTCAAAATGAGGTTTACCAATTGTTTCTGTTATCTGTTTTAAAGGTTCTGTAATAGGCTTAAATGTAGTCTCCAGAAATTCTTCTCTTTCATTCAAACCCATTCTTAATGCTCGATTTTTAAGTCTAATCGAGTCACTCAGTGATTTTATTTCTTTTAATAGTTTTTCTTGGTTCACCATGTTTACGCAGCGAGGTCCAATCTATTACTAAACGTATCATCAATCGTTCAATGAATTAATACAAATTTATCCAATCCTATACGATATCTTCCATTTTTTATAGCTTCTTCTTTCATAATAACAAGAAATCCATATTTTTCAGCCCATGCTTTGCCACACATTTCTTTAAATTTATCAAATGACATGTCTGCATTCACATGATCATAATATATGTGCTTTAAATTTGTTTCATCTTGCTTAAAGATAATTAGTAGATTTGCATTATCTCTTATTAGTTGTTTTGGAATTTTACTGTAAGTTTGACCAATATAAATGCTATCAATATTGTAATGTCTTCCCATGGCAAAATAACTTCTAATAGTGTCGTGATTTTCACAAGATACATCATCAAATATAAATATAGAAAATGGTTTAGCCTCGTTTGGCTCCATTATAGTTTCACTAGCATTAAACTTGTAAAAATTAACTTCAGGCACACTTGCGAGTACCTTATCCAATAATTGGTATTTGGGTTGTTGCAAAGATTTGGAAAAAATATAAATGTTGTTGAAACGTAATCCCTTAGGATTTGTTATTAAATTAAAAACCACATTTGTCTTTCCACAATTTGATGGTCCAGTTATTAAACATCTTATTGTGTTTGGCAGTAATTCACCATGTTTTCCATGATTTAACTTGTCGTTGTCAACTGTTAATTCATCAATATTATTAATAAAAAATCGATCCTTTTGTTGAACAATCTCCATCTTGTGTAAAGGTTAAACATGTAATGACTTCATAAATTGCTACACTAAGTCTTTTGTAGGGATCCAAGAGTCTTCACTTTTATCAAATCCCAACCAACGTACTTTCACCTTATCCTTTTTTCTTTGTAAAATTTTTTCAACAAGATATACATCGCCAACTGATGATTTTAGCAATTCATGTCCGTAGAATCCACCTTCAAGTAATTCACCCTTGTTGTCCTTTAAAATGTAGGTTTCAGGTATTGTTGGTTGCACTTTATAGATTGTAAATACTTCATTAGTCCAGTTTGGCAGATATCTTTTGCTAAATACTCCTTTGTACTTACTTATACGAACTTTATCATCAACTTTAAATGTTTTGGGCTGCATTTTTTCACGTTTAGGAGTAGTATTATTTTTAATACGTTTTAATACCATTTTAGCATTGGCACTATTTACTTCGTTAGGCTTCATACCAATGGTTCGATGATACTTATTGTTATATTCTTTTATAAGTTGTGGTAATATATCATACCAAATATATGATCCTCGTTTGGAAAATGTTTTATACATTGCTCCTTTTAACGTTCTGTTAAATCTTTCTATTATTGAAGCTTTAACTTCAGAATTTGTAGAATAATGATTTATTTTATACTTCTTCATTAAAGCTGCAAAGTCTTTGTTAAAATATTCTTTTCCATCATCAGTTTGTAGATGTTTGATGTTGAAATTATTTTTTTGTATAGCTATTTCCATAGCTTTTGTAACACTTTTACCAGTCTTGTCCTTTAGCGGTAAAGCATCAGCCACTTTAGTAAAACAGTCTATAATCGCTAAAATGTATTTGAATCCTTTATTTAATTTACTATGTGGTATCATTTCAATAAGATCGGCTTGGAAAAGATCATTCATTCCTTTTATAATTGTATTTCTTCTAGGAAATTTTCTTCTTGCCGGCTTATGAAGTTCATTTACAATCTTGTTCCTTAAATCTTCCATCTTCAGTTGTGTCTTCCACCCCGCTTGTAAAAGTACTGATCTCTAAAATGGTTTATCCTCTTTTATATGGTTAGATTATAGGTCAAGGCCATATTACATTGGTGTAAAAAAGAGGGAACATGACATTGAGCTTGTCATGTCCCCTCTTCTTTACGGAAAGGAAAAAGGAAGAAGGTAAAGGACGAAGAATAGGTTTATTGGTCGATAGGGTATAAGGAGTAATGTCCAAATGGTAGAGTTTTTATATTATCTTCCAGGATATACCTCTTATCATCCTTACAACTCAAAGCCCATTTGGTTTGCTTTATACTGAAGAGACGATGGTTGAAGCTTCTTATGGTGTTAAATGTTGCTGTTGTCTCAACATTTTCAAATAAGCATCTCTTGTATTCTTCAAACTGTACATTCTTCTTCAGGTATGAGGTTTTTATACCTTTGGCCTTCTTCACGATTTCATGTTCTCTTTTTTCATTTTTGTACAATTTAAATGAATATAATTTAGACATTAAAGCAACAACCTCTTCCATTGGCACGCTATTTGTTTCGTCTTTGAACTTTCCCAATACCTTTTTATTTCTACCATTGTCGTAGTTGGGATGGTCTTGTGGATAATCAGAAAAGTCAAAGTCGTTATTGTAGATAAAACAGCGTAGGTCTTCATACATATCTTCAGTTCTTATCCAATAAATAAAAGCGTCCGTATCCATGTATACAATGCCGATGTTTTCTCTTCCATAAAATTTAACCATCTTGTTGTAATGGAAGTCATACATGTGGGTCTTTGAAATATCTAGAATAGACATCCCCACATATAAAGGACGATCCATTGTAATTGAAATTTTGTTCATGGAAACAGCTACAAGATTTTCGTTGATTATTATGGATGATCCAAAGTTAGGTTTTTGTACCAGCTTTTGTAGTTTCACCGGATCACTAACTAATTTCACATTCTTATGCTTTCTTTTGTTTTCCAGTGTCTTGCCAAATATCGCATTATTCATCAATTTAAAAAAGTCCTTTTGAAAATTAGATGTAGCTGCAGTTCTTCTTTTTGTGTTATTGTCAATGTATGACTTTAACCAACAGGATTGAGAAAATTGTAAAGCTCTATTAATTTTTGTTATTCTCAATCCTAATTCTAGGGCTTGTTGTATTACCCAATAATGAGCAACATATCTTGATTTGTTGGTTAAAGTCATCATTAATTTAGGCCATCTACCGGTTGGTGATATTTCTGTCTTGGCCAGTAGAGGTAAATCATAATGGTGGTCGTGCAAATGTTCAGGGTACTCAATATCTACATCCAAAATATAACCAGTATCTCCATGTTTTGCTATATCCATGATGTTTCCAATAGAATCAGGGTCTACCCATTTAAATTTGCCAAACGGGAGAGGATTTGACATGGCCCATCCATAAAGGTTATTTGCATCAAAATAACCTAAATATGTACTTGGTTTTGTTGCATCAAAATTGGGCAAATATTTGTTATTCGCCTTTACATGTCGTGTTACGCTTTGAGTTAGTCCCCCTCGAACACCTGATTCCAACATCAGCACCATGTCTATATCTGTAAGAAGTTGAAGTTTACATTTTGTTTCCTTTAACATTGCTTGCCAAGCTAGTCCAGGTGATGTACAAGAATGCAGAGGGTCTAATCCATATGCCTTAAAACATGTATTTCTAAACTCTTCCATTATATCACAAAGTAAAGTTACATCTAGTTTTACATAAAAGTCCGAATATTCTCCAAGTGTTTTAAATCCTAATTCATTCCATACTCTACACGCATGTTCATAATCTTCATGGGATATATCTGTGTCATATAGTTTACTTTTGAATTCTTCTTTTGGTGGAAGGGATGTTTCATTAAATCTTTCTAAGCTATCTATATAATCATACGGGAAAACACCTTTGCGAAGAACTAAATTAACCTTGTCATTATTTACAATCTTCTTGGTTTCTATTAAATCTTCTGTTCTCAGGTTTTCAGAAAGCTTCATTAAACTAGATGGCATAAAACGGTAAGAATCTAAAAACCGAAGCTTTATATTTCCAACTTTTTTAGTAAAACTTATAAACTTCTCCGTGGTTTCAGCTATGACATCAATTTCTCCATTATCTCTTCCTAATTCCGGAATGATAAAATGCGCATCATAACCACTAAGGTTATGTAATATTACAGGTATATTTGTAGGGATCTTGTAGTTGATATTACAGCTGTTACATGCAGCACCTCTATAATACCCTGTCAGATGGTCATGATCATGAACCTTGTGATTTTCCACAGTAAATTCATTTCTACATAAATAACAATGAGTTGCATTTTCATGTTGAATCTCTTCTTCTTCATCCAAAGGTATCATCGGTATAATATTACTGTATAATCTTTCAACACTTTCCGCTATTATATATAACTGATCAAGGAATATTTTAGAAGCATTAACACCACGATAGACAATAGGTTTTGAAGTTAAATTAAATTTATTTAGATGTTCTTCAGAAAGAGTAGATTTAACCATTAAACAAAAACTGTTTGGATCATGTATCTGATACTTAACGCTTTTCCTTGCTACATCACCATCATTATTTTCAATAGGCACTAGTGTCGATTCAAAATCAGCATAGACAACAATGGGAATCCGGTATTGATGGGAAATTTTCTCAAATTTCAACTCTGCCTTACTTGGACATGGTAAGATAATTTTTGCTTCATAGTTGTTGTTACATAGTTTTTTATGCTCTTGTAACCATTCATTTCCTTCTCTTCTTTCTTCATGAAAATTAAAGCATCTTTTGCAAACTATCTTCTTATTTTTAGTTTTACATAGTTGATAACTTACAAGAGTTTCAAATTTTTTAATCCATACATAGTGGGAAACATCACCTTTTGTAAGTAGTAATAAGTCTGTATGATCTGGGAGTTCATTCTTCACCACACGCAATGGGTACACTTTATTCGAACTGTCCAA
>JAQYXR010000697.1:0-63878 GCA_030545055.2 Neoaliturus tenellus
CGCAAAATTTACTTTTTTAGTATTTTTTATTTTCTTTTTGTAATTTTTCTTTTTTCTTTTGTTTTTCAATTTTTTGAAAAAAGTTTATTTTGTTTTTTATTTACGTTTTTTTTTCCAATTGTTTTATTTTGTTTTTAAATTTTTCTTTTTTTCTTTTTGTCTAGGTTTTTTTGATAGTTGATCTAGCGTGAGGAGTTCTCAAACATCTCTCTCTATATTGAACTAAATTTAATGTGTGACTTCGTACAATTTAAAACACTTGCTTTATCAAACTATCAGACTGTATTAACTTTGAAAGGAAATGCAATGTGGAGTCCACACAATTTAAACCCACAGAATATTTGTACTTTAAAAAATATCAAGTTATTAAAATGGTCAAGTTATAGTCTGCTTAAAATGTACAGTTACTCGGTTATTAGACTATTTTGACTATAAAAGTAAATTTAAAATGTTGAGCTGCAAAAATATGTTCAAATACTAACAGACACTTTGATTTTGAAAATAAAATACTAAGCTACTAGACTCTTTGACTTTTAAAGTAAATTATAAATTCCGAGACGGCACAAACATGTACAAATACTAACTAAACCATCAGAATCTTTTGACTTTGAAAGTAAAATACTATATTACTAGAATCGTTTGTCTTTAAAAGTCAATGTCATGTCGAGTCTGCACAAAGATTAAACCAACGAACAGCTTTCTCTATGCTGAACTAAATCTAATGTGTGACTTCGTACTACTTAAAACACTCGCTTTACTAAACTATCAGACTCTTTTGATTTTGAAACTAAATACTAAGTTACTACACTCTCTTGTCTTTGAAAGTAAAGGTAATATCGAGTCTGCACAAATTACATGTTGAGTTGCAAAAATATGTGCAAATACTAACAGAAACTAAGATTTTGAACGTAAAATACTAAGCTACTAGACTCTTTGACTTTTAAAGTAAATTATAAATGCCGAGCCCGCACAAACATGTACAAATACTTACTAAACTATCAGACTCTTTTGACTTTGAAAGTAAAGGTAATATCGAGTCTGCACAAATTACATGTTGAGTTGCAAAAATATGTGCAAATACTAACAGAAACTAAGATTTTGAACGTAAAATACTAAGCTACTAGACTCTTTGACTTTTAAAGTAAATTATAAATGCCGAGCCCGCACAAACATGTACAAATACTTACTAAACTATCAGACTCTTTTGACTTTGAAAGTAAAATACTATATTACTAGACTCGTTTGTCTTTGAAAGTCAATGTCATGTCGAGTTTGCAGAAAGATTAAACCAACAAACCTCTTTTTCTATGCTGGACTAAATCTAATGTGTGACTTCGTACAGTTCAAAACACTCGCTTTACTAAACTATCAGACTCTTTTGATTTTGAAACTAAATACTAAGTTACTAGACTCTCTTGTCTTTGAAAGTAAATGTAACGTCTGATATTGCCTGTCAACTTAATAGTGATATAAATCTATATTAATAAAATTAGAGTTTTGTCTGTACGTTGCTTAGAATTTTGAAATTTTTGGTTATTTTTACTTTTTATGCATAACAGAATCCAAAATCGGTGTCATCTAAATTTCTTTCCCTCTGTCTGTCTGTCTCTCTCTCTGTCATTCTGTCTGTAACGCTCATGGGTCCTATTTTGTCCTCTTTTCACTGGATAACGACTTTACCTAGGGGTCTAAATTTTTTTCATGTCATAGACTAGAGTGGTGTGAAGGTTCATTACAACTTTAATTGACTTAGCGACCTTAGGGCTTTGCCCCATAGTATGTCAAAGTAGCCAAGTTGTGCTAAAATACCAATCTTTAATCTCTTTTCACACGACAAGGGCTTTAGTAAATGATATGAAAATTTTTATTATTGTTAAATGTTGAAATTAGAACGATTTTAGCTGCTCTAAAGCATCGTTCGTCAAAAAGGCTCTCCCTCATAGTAAAAGAAATATTCAATGTTAATCTTTTGGGAATATTTAGTTCTACCTTTTTATCTATGCTCTTTAATCAGCTGGATTAGACAGTTTGTAATTTTCACCACAGATGGCAACACTTAAAATTTTAAATACAGACTCTTTCATATCTAACCCTTTAACTTTTCACTGGCCTAAATACAGTGAATAAAGTCAACTAATTCTTGGTTCTAAATATGAATATTAAAATAATTTATGGAAATTATTACAAAACGAGTTTTGACCCTTAAATCTTAAAATGTTTCTTATTATCATTACAAACTAATTTTAGTTCCCAATTTAGCTTTCATTGCACTTTCTGACAAAAAGAGGTGTATTTTATCAAACACAACATGTAGTTAAAACCAATGAGGTTTATAAATTGCTCAATTTTTCAAGTAGTTCGGGTATAGACGGGGCAATATTAATGTGTAAAAGCTTAATGAGTAGGTTCTTATGAAGAAGTGAGAAAGTCGCTCAAAAAACACTCATAGTACCACTGTAATTTTCATTCAAGGATCATGCTGATTGGTTGAATGGAATCAGATGGTTTAAGAACATATTTGCAGAAGTTTGTTATTGTTTTTTATTTTGTGTAAACAAACAAATATACTTATTTTGACATTTAGAAGGTAAAAAGAACGCTTCCCGTGGCAATAAGGAAAAGTAATCCCACCATCAATGCTTAATTTTTCTCCGTTTTTCGACATAACTTTTTAACATGGGATGTCACTATTTATTCGGTTTTGTATACATTGGCAACACATGAGGTTTTAGGTAAATAGGTAAAGTCTAAAGACAAAAAAATTGAATTAAGTAAACCTAATATCTACACTGCGGTGCGGTGGCTATACGTTACTAACAGATGTTGCGTTGTTTTACTTGGTTTGGGAATTAAAATGTTAACTAATTTTGAATTTAGATTTAATATTGTACATGTCTGTACATATCATTCATGGGTAGAACAAGATGCAGGGGTTCAATACATTGGATTTGGCATATAGCTATCGTCACACCCAATCAAGGATTCAATATTAGATTTCATAAGAATCTATAATATTTTTTACAAGTCTGAGTTTTCTTAAATCTTCTATAAGTTTAAACTCATAGAACTACAAAGTAAATCACCATACGAATATAAATGTTTAATCAAACTGCAACAAAACCATTAATAGAAATAACTTCTAGACTAAATGAGAAATGGATTTAACAAGATTTTGACAAATTTGCCTGGTAGCTATTAAGCATAAAACTTGATATCTAGATACGTTAGAATGAACCAACTGAAGGTTATGAATTTGTGAAATCATTAATATCATTCGTTTAATAAACTGTACACACACCCCGTGCGAAGAACGGGTACTCAGCTAGTTAGTAATACATTGTTATATTTAGATATAGTTTTTGATATCCAAACTAGAAAATATAAAATATTTTATTAAAATAGTATTAGATAAACTATAAACATTTAAATTTAAATTAATTTGATTAAAAACCAATTTGCATAAATAGAACATCATGCGAACAGAATAATCTGATTCTAAATCTCAAAACATGAGAAATGTAGGATATCAGCTGGTTAGCCGATTATAGCTAGGTTATAATTCTTTTTTTTTATATCTTTCACTTGATACATTTACTTTAAAACATTTCTTTTTGATTAAAACACTTTAGAATTTTGTGCATTGGTTTGCTGCAAAGATTTGTTTTTAACCAAATAATAGTTCTTTATTATTTAATACAAAAATTTAGAAATATACCAAGTATATACCAAATTTATTTCAAAATGATAAATTTGCCAGTTTGTGGCATACGTCGGGTAACCGCTTCCTGCCTATAGGAAGTATCCTAGGACGACCTTTGCTGTTTCTAATATACATAAACAACAAATCAAAATTAAATATTAATGGTGAATTGTTTTCTTTTGCTGGTGATCCAGCTCTAGTGTCGCTTGGGAAAATTTGGGATGATGAATTTGAGCAGGCAGCCTCTGACCTGGCTAAAATAAAGAACTGGTTTGACCACAATATACTTTGTATAAATATATATATATATAAAAAAAAAAACAAAGTGTTTTCCAATTTATTTTAAAAGCACATCTGGGTCAGGTCAAAGAGAGCTTAAAATTCATTCCTCTGTGGTGATCCGCGGTCTGCTGATTGCAGCTTTGGCATTGTGGAGCAAGTGGATCCATATAAATATTTAACAATATTTTTACACCAAAAGATGTCATGGAAGGCCCTCATTCAATTCTTAAAACGTAAACTAAAAACAATGACTTTTGCTTAAAGACAGCTAAGACAGGTGCTGACCACGGATCACTGCAGGAGTGTGTATTACGCTTATGAGCAGTCCATATTGCAATATGGGATACTGGCGTGGGGTGATGCATCTGCCTCGGTGATGGAACCACCGGCTATCACGCAGAGAACTATAATAAAATAATTCTAAAAAAAAGATCAGGGATATCCTACCCAATTAGTATATTCAGATTTCCACTTTTTAACATCAGACAACTCTATCTAAAATCCTTATTCATTTGTATTAAATAAAACAAACATGATTTTTCTGATCACTACTTCCCATCAGTGTAGCACCAGAACTAAATTGAACTTAAGTATTGCTTTCCCAAACTTAAAATTAAGAGTAGATTTGCATAATTATTTTTATCTGGCCCACCACCTTTACGGACACCTTCCAAACAATATCACAAATACTAAGGCTATCAATGTTGCCGTCTACAAGAGAAGGGTGGAGGATTGGTTCTTAAGCATCAGTCCTAGTGTCGCTGAAACAATCTCCATATACTTAATACTTTCCTCAAACACTAAATAAAGCCGCTTTTTGCCTGCTAATTCAAACCAAATAGATGTGAAGCTTGATAACACTTGTTCTCTTTTATTATTACTTTTTATAATTTATTAAAGAGACTTTCTTTTTTAAATATCATACTATTTCTAAAAATTAATACAAATTAAATTTATCTCCAGTTTTATACAAGAATTTGGAAACAGAATCTATATTTTTTATTTAATGTATTAATTTGTTATTATTTTTAGGATTTAGTAAAGCACATTAATTTAAGCTAATCATTTAATTTGGTTGATGTTAGATATATTCATAATTATATATTAACCTTAGAAATGTCGTTAGTGATACGTGAATCTTAACCTCTTCCTCGCATTCAAGTCTTTTAGCCTTGTGAAAAAATATATTTCCATACATGGTGTGATTAAAAATAAAGGAACTTAAAAATAAAGTATCTTGTATCTTGTTTCAATCCTATACTTTAAATACGAGCAATGTCTGAAGGGATGTATGTTCTACGATCTTGAAATCTAGCGGATAGATTTTGCTTAAACTTTGCATTTAAGAGTGTTTTGGCCCAAAAGATAAGTTTAGAAACAGCCTCAATCCCAGGAAAAATCGAATTTGCTCTAAATTTAAGTTTAAAAAATTGTAATTTTTAACATTGATCTTACGGGTTGCTATTTTAACGAAATAACAACTAAAAGTAAACAAAAATAAAGGAATGTTTTATTTTAAGCAGTTTTTTTTGACAGCTGTTATCTGAGAAGAGTCTGGTGTAGATTTAATAGCTTGATTACTATGACACTATATCAAAAGTGAATTAAAGCCAACTATTTTTATTAGCAATAACTTAGTAATGTTTGTCTAATTTGGGTCTCTATTATTTTGGTAGCAGCGTTCGTGCGAGGTTCATTTTAGTTCAAAAACCTGTGAACACCATTTGTTCATTTTCACATATTAATATATATCTGTATGCATGTGTCTGTCCTTGGTACTGGTAACAAGAAAACCACCAATTCTTATTAAATTGATATGGAGGTTTAAGACCAGCTCTATTTTCATAAATTCGTGAAGCAGCATGATCGGGTTATGAAAACAAGGTTTTATGAGGTTTCAAATGAATTTTTGACAATTTTGAATCTCAATTTTTTAAACTAAAGAAAATTGTTTTCTTTTAACTAAAAACATTTTAAAAGAGTTTAAAAAATCAATCTTGTTTTAAAATTTTTAGTTTGGGTTAACAGGTTACAGAGAAAAATAAAAAAACAAATATTTTTCACGTTGTTCTTGTTATGAGGAATTCAAAACCCTCTATTTATTAACGCAATTCGGTGAAATTCGATATGTACATTCACTAGGTAAGGCTTAACACATATTTGCTTATAGCACTAATATAGCGGCAAACCTAAAGGCTTGTCCTCATAGGGTTTATGGCAAAAATTAAAAAGTGGGCATGGAGTGGAATTGATACAATTTGATATTTACCTTACCTAACCTAACGTAAATATACCTTTAACTTGGTAACCGTTTGTATAACAAAAGTGAAATTTTTCACGCACCACTAGGATGTCATAACACTTTAGACCAGAGGGTTTTCGAAAGTATGACTCACAAAACATCTATAATTTTTTAATGTTTTAAAATCAACCATTTATGATATTTAATAAATAGAACATTATCAATACAAAACGAAAGTACATAAAAAATCCACTGGCCTAAAGATGGCTTAGAAATTAAAGTCCATATTGAAAAAAATTACAACCATTTATCTGTAATAGTTTGTGAGAAAAAAAGAACATATGTTAACATGGTGGAGATAGGGAAATCAAAAGTAATCTGCTCCCTATAATTATTAGGCTACAATAAGATTGTGAAAAAAAATCACAGTTAAGATTAAAAGTAATGTAGCTATGAAGGTGCAGAAAAAAATACAAGTAAGCTGTCAGATACATTGTACAGTATATTAGTTTTAAGTAAATTTTTTGTTTTAAGTTTCTAGCTAATTGGGTTTTTGAGAACCAAGCCGACAGTCGTATGACTGCGGCTTCAAGTGCGCGAAAATTGTATTATATACAAATATTAAGGTGGTATAACTATATGTACCTAGCAAATATTTAAATAATGTATGCAAATATAATTTGTACAGCAAAGCACTTTGGATGGGTATAAAGTTGTTTTTTTATTGCTTCATTGTGATCGTTCACGTTCCTTGTTGTTTATCAGAGGCCGTTCCAAGACCTGGAACTGTTTTTCATGACTTTGAGCGGTATTATGAACCTCGGTTGAGGGACCAAATGCATTGGTTGTTATAGAAGACACCAAATTATGTATTATTGTGGATAACAGAACACCGCTTGCGGAACGTTACCTCAATGTTTTTTATAGGGTGAAAATTGGTATCTTGTGACAACGGCACAACATGTAAATCCTTGTTCTCAAACCTCCAATTTTTTTTATAGATAAGGAAAAGATAGTTATATTTTATTTTTGCAACATTCGGATACAATTACTAATTGCACCGATTCTAACGAAGCAGCTGATTAGTTTGTTAACATGTTTAATAAAGCAATCCACGCAGCAACCAAACCAATCAACTATTCATGTAAAATCACTAAATATAAACCTTGAATCGCAAAAGGGCTTTTAGTATCTATTAGGTGTAGGGGATCTTATCAGTAAAAGAGTTAAAACCGCACCATTCATTAAGAATCTAATTAACTATTTACAATAAATACTTACTACAAATTACTATAAGCGATATCATGATATGTTGACAATTTAATCAAAGGATGTCAACAAAAAGTAACTTGTGATGCATCTGCATATTCTAAACAACTCTGTCGTCACGTTGGTAAATTGGCTGGGCAAAAGAAAAATTCGCTCTATTTTCTGTTTATCACTTAATGTATAATTATTTTATTGTATAATTATTATAAGTAACTTACATTCCCTCTTGCGTTATATTTTACTTGAGTTTCCCGCAACAATCTATTTTTATTAATAAAATTTGTGTTTTGTCTGTACATTGATTAGAATCTTGAAATGTTCGGTTATTTTTACTTTGTATGCATAGCATACCTCTGTCTGTCTCCATCTCTCTCTTTCTGTCCGTCACTATGTCTGTAACGCTCATGGGTAATATTTTGTTCTCTTTTCATGGGATAACGATTTTACCTAATGGTCTAATTTTTTTTTCTTTTTCATATCATAGACTAGAGTGGTGTGAATGTTCATTGCTACTTTAATTGCCTTAGCGACCTTAGGGATTCGCCCCATATTACGTCAAAGTAGCCAAGTTGTGCTATGATACCAATCTTTAATCTCTTTTCACACGACAAGGGCTTTAGTAAAATGGTATGGAAATTTTTATTACTGTTAAATGGTGCAATTCGAACAATTTTAGCCGTTCCAAAGCATCGTTCGTCAAAAAGGTTCTGCCTCATAGTAAAAGAAATATTGAATGTTAATCTTATGGGAGTATTCGAATCTACCTTTGAGTTGAATTATACAGTTTGTCATTTTCACCACTTAAAATGACAACACTTAAAATGTTAAATACTGACTCATTCATATTAAACCCTTTAACTTTTGACTAGCCTAAATACGGTGAGTTAAGTCAACTACTTCTGGGTTATAAATATGAATATTGAAATACTTTATGCATATTGTTACACAATTAGTATTGTCGCTTAAAACTTAAGCATTGATTAGTTTTGAATTTAGATTTAATGTTGTACATGCGTCTGTAGATAGCTTTCATGGGTAGAACAAGTTATGCAGGTATGTGGCTGTCATCACATCCAATCAAGGATTCAATATTATATTTCATAATAATCTATAATATTTTTTAAAAAAATATGAGTTTTCTTGATAGAGTTTATTCTCATATGACTATAAAGTAAATCACTATACGAATTTAAATGTTAAATCAAACTGCAACAAAAACATTAATGGAAATAGCTTCTTACCTAAATGAGAAACGTATGTAACAAGAGTTTGACAAATGTACCTGGGAACTATTAAGCATAAAAACTTGATATCTAGATATGTTGGAATAAACCAACTGAATGTGATCTATTGAATTTGTGAAGCCATTGATATGATTTGTTTCAATAAACTTTACACACACACTCCGCGTTAAGAGCGGGTATAGGCTACATAGCTAGTCAGATTATAAACATATTTAATAGAAAAGTTATACGAAAGTTTTGTACTAGAAAATATATTCAGGTTTGTTTAGATGTTTAAGCTAACTTTAAAGCGGAGTTTCTTAAACTTTTAATACTTGTTTCCTATGATAAATACGCAGTTTTTAAACCCAAGACTTTTACAAACACAATACGAATATTACAAACTGAATCCAAACCTTGGATTTAAGGTCCCATACTTAGTTTTTTTTCCCTAAAATCATTATATGTTTTTATTAAAACGAAAATTTATTATGTTTTTATAACAACAGAAATAAGATTGTTGTTCGCTATACTCTTAAAACACTAAACCGACCGTGTCATAGTTTAATAACTGCTGGTCAAAGGCTGTCTAATTAAATAATGTACCTAAACTTGACAAAATTAAAATGCACGGCTCAGCTTGTTGGGTTGGATAAATAATATTCCAAAACAACTTCAATATATTTCTCATTGAATTCTTTGAAAGGTAAATTATTAAATGAAACAGACTTGTGTAACGTGAATGACAAACGTACATCTGCCGCGTCTACTTTGGGAGATTTCTGGAACTATTATATGCAGATTTAGTGCATAAATTACCGGCACATCTGCCGACAGAGCTTTATACACCCTCGCACGCCGTCTACAACCTATACCAATAGCTGTCCCTATAAAATCAGCCATCTAACCGTCGTTCTCCATTTGTTCGCCAAATCTCATACGGTAAACACCGTTTTAATGAGTATTACCTCTGTACACAATAGTACAACTGTACTTGTTTGAACTTACGTTCATTTCTGCTAGTTTCGTTTAGCACGCTATCAGTCTCTATATATTCGGACACACTTGCGTCCACCGACCGACCATATACGCTCTGACTAGTTGGACAGTACACGTCTCCCCTTGGGTATTATCTTGGCTCCGCAAACGTTACAGCAACAAATTTTACGCCCAAAACACATATTAGAGAAACAATTTGACTCCACTGTTTCCAGGCCGCGTACTACATTGGCTAAGCTTAAGAAACACTTCAGTTTTCACCAGTTGTATTGTGCAAGACCTGACCTTTGCAGCATTTTGTTCTACTGATATTATTTTACAGACTGTCTTAACTGACATGCTAAAAAGGATCGACGTTTCGATCTTGTTACACCTGTTGGCGATCCTGCCCGACTATTCTTATTCACGTTATTAGCTAGTTTATATGACCGCTCCTCCTTCAATATGTGTTTTATTCTGCTCTATAATCTTGAACTATAGGACAACTAAAAGCTCGTTATTAATACAAAACTCTAGATACACAGCGTAAGATCCACCTGTGCAATCGCCAAATGTAAGTAAGAGTACTCATCCGCGGGACATTTCTCGTACTCCTATGGCTGATGACCAACCCGTACAGAATAATTAAAACTAACTTCTGCGGCTACCGATACTTTTCTTAAACTATCTATCTACTTCTCTCTCTCTCTTATGGAACCTTCCCCGTCGCGGTCATATGTCGGCTAACTTTTAAAGAGTACGCGTCTCCTCACACAAGTATTATCATGGCTCCGAACACTTTACAGCTGAAACTTTACGCACAAAACACATTTTACAGAAACAATCTAACTCCACGGTTTCAACAGCTTCTAGCCATTGATTTTATATACTGTATGGGCAACATTTTTGGGTTTTACACACTTTTTATAGTATAACCCCCCAGCATTTCATTTCTTATGTTTGTAGCGGATAGCATAAGTTGGTAACAATGCGGGGAAATTTGGGGAATTCATGGGGATGTTTTGGGGTTTACCTGGGGATTGGTACCCCTGCATCCTTTTCCCGTACTTTTCCACCCAGTGCTACACTCTGTCGGATTTAAGGTAAACTAGGTGCAGCCACACGTGCTACGATCTGTTGGATAAAGTGAGAACTAAACGCGCCCCTAGTACACTCTAGTGGACAAACCGCGAACCCTTACGCCGGCCGTCGCCACAGACTATCTGACACATTTGCAATCGCCAATTGTAATTCCACTTAGTCGTGCACGGGACATTTCCTGCACACCTGCAAGTGATACACTTTACAACCGTCTAGTATTGTACTTACTGCTGCAATACAGTATTTACCTGTACAATTGGCAATTGTAATCCTACTTCATCGTGCACGGGACATTTCTTGCACACCTGCAGGTGATACACTTTACAACCGTCTACTATTACAGTTCTAACCCCACTTTATTATCCACGGAACATTACTTGCGATCCTGCACCTGAATAATTAATTACATTCTGCGGCTACCGATACTTTTCTTAAGCTATCTATCTTTTTCTCTCCAGCAAAATAACTGAGCTACACTCTGTCGGGTTTAAGGTAAACTAGGTGCAGCCACACGTGCTACGATCTGTTGGATAAAGTGAGAACTAAACGCGCCCCTAGTACACTCTGGTGGACAAACCGCGAACCCTTACGCCGGCCGTCGCCACAGGCTATCTGACACATTTCCACCGCCTCCCGACAACTACCTCGGTGGCGCAGGGGTAAGGCGCCGGCTTCACACGCCGGCGGGCCGGGTTCGAATCCCACCCTCGCCACTGGTCAATTTTGTTCTTAAACCCTAACCGCTACTACCTTCCCCGTCGACGATCCGCAAACGAATGCGCTCCCGAAACTCCATCCCCTCCTGTAAACCCTCCCTCCCCTCCCTATCCCTCCCTCGCCCCCACGGACAGCTGCCACGTTCGAACCCACACCTGCCACTTCCAACCACTGACCTTGACCTGGCCCAGGAGTGGCCAAAAGACACTACTTATAATTATAAATATTAATACAAATCTGTTTTGAAAGGAATTTGAAGTTCCCTCTTGAGTTATTAATTAATAGTTGCATGTCAAATTAACAGAGAATGTCCCTCTAAAGCCTACACCGCAATAAAAGTTTTGGTACTAATTTGAATATCTCTGGTTCAAAATTGATTTAGCATTTTTCCACCGATCTATGACGTGGCAATTTAGCGTTCGGTCGACCCTCCGTCCCCCGCACAGCATCACAGTTCCCACACACGCGCGCTGTGTATAATGCACGAACCGCCCGTCAGATCGCACCGCATCTCATAATTACATCGGCAAAAAACGTCGCCGCTTCGACAAAACGCTGATCGCTGTCACCAGACAAACAAACACTGTCGAGTTCATTATAAATAAATAAATCTGGCTGTCGCTACATATCGCTATCATAATTAACGCTGATGAAAAACTCCCGGTATTAATTTATCGAAAAATATCTCAGTTAATTAGTGTCATTGCTGTAAAACACTCATATTGTTTTTCTGTAATAATAAACTCAAACAGTTACGTTTATCCCCAAACGTTTTTTAGTAGGTTTAGCACCAAGTAATTCAGATGTTCTCTTTCATAGTGTGTATTTTAATAGGCCTACAGAAATATTTATAAAATATCTTACAGCTAAGTACATATACAAATAATTTGTATAATTATTAGGCATTGAAGGTGGCGTTAAAAATGTTAAAATTCTCATGAGCTAAGACCGGAAACAGCAAACACTTTAGCATATGAAATATAATCAGGTTATTTTATAGTATCAGATTTTATTAACGTGCTACAAACTAGTATTTCGAATAAATAAAATTTTCTTTCGCACTTCATCAATAGGATTAAAAGATTGTAACGTTCTAGTAGGCCTTCTTAAGTGTGTAAATATTGTATTGCATCCACATCAAGAGATCCCTATTAGAAAATGTATATCAGGAAAACTTAGTTTGTCATACGAACGACTGTCGAGTAAAACACCGTAAGTTGATATTTGCGAATCTCTCTGATAAGGAGTGTAACGAACGACGGAGCGGTGTCGGTGTCGGTGTCGGTGTCGGTGTCGGTGTCGGTGTCGGTGTCGGTGTCGGTGTCGGTGAGAGGAGGAATTCCCAAGTCAGAGCCGTCGCGTCACACGTTCCTGCAGTGACGTCACAAGTCAGAGCCGTCGCGTCACACGTTCCTGCAGTGACGTCACAAGTCGGGTGACGGAGCCAAACCTTGTTGAAGGAATTATAAATCTCAACTTTAGGATAACTTATCTGACAGCGATATCGCAATCCCATTACAACTTTATGAAAAGATTTCTCTCTTTCAGTAAGTTAAACGTAAGTAATTCTTGAAGTTTTTCCTACTTCACAACTAACTTTAAACTGTCTTTCAACCGATTATATTTGACTTGATTATAAGAATCTTTTTACTCAAATTCTAGAATTGTTATTTTTATTACAGACGGTTTTGGTTAATTGATCAAAATGGTTTTACATTGAAGAGGATTTATTTTTATTATATTTATGAAATTAATATGTTAATACTTTTAATTAATGTTATATTTGATTTTAAATAACATTTACTTAATTTTATGTCTTTACTTAATGTTTATAAATCTAAATCAGTGTGCTCACTACCATTAATCGTTTCTGTAGGTTCTTTTTCTGACGTGATTATTATACTATGTAATTAAATTACCATAAAAACCACGAAAAATGAGTACTAATATAGATTTCCCGGCTAAGACTGAATTTCTGCAATACTACAACGTTGTTAGGATTATTTAATGGGTGCACTGGGTATACGAAAGTCCCCTGAAGCTTACAAAGATAGCTGAAAAAATGGTATAACACAAAATGTAATTTTCATTTCCTCCAATAATAAATGCAACTCCTGAGGTGTGTTTCCTTCAATAAGTTTAGCATATTCTGTTTACCTTTCCTTCTATGTATAATTCACTTTCGGACAACCCACCATCTTAGTATAACTGCCGTGTTGGAGTTGGGCATTGCAGAAAGTGGTCTGTAGATGTAATTCCTCCAAGTCTGCACGCCCCAGACCATACGAGTCTAACCAGCGTCCCCCGGTTGCAGGTGTGGTTCCAGAACCGGCGCGCCAAGTTCCGCAAGCAGGAACGACTGGCGCAGCAGAAGGCGACGTCGCAGGGTGAAGGGTCGCCCGGGGTCAAGGCCGAGGTCAAGGTCAAGGACCTCAAGCCGTCCACCCCCAACTCGCCCCCCGGCCAGGACGTCAAACCCGTCAACGGCGCCGGTAGGTGACATCACCATTGGCCACCATCCACCATCAGAGATGATGATGTTCAATAGAGATAATTCATCATCTTATGAATTCATAATACACAGCGGACATTGAACAGGGGATAACACAGGAAAAACTTATAATTACATAAATATTTTACTATTTAAAAAACTTTAAACCCACAAACCAAACCAAACAAAATAAAACTATAATACGTAACTTGTGGCACAACATTTGCGGACTCTTTACAATGTCAACAGAAAAAAACTTTGACTAAAACATGTCTATTAATTTTATTGATGATATGTACAACCGTATGCGTTGTTTATTTAACACTTTAATTCGCAGTTACTTTAGGACACTTCTTTAAAGATTGAGAAGTTAAAAACCTATACAAAACTTATGTTTCAATTCCTTCGATTTTAACTTAATTTCAACAAATAAATTATTCCTAATTTGTCCTTAAACTAAGCAGAATTTCAAATTCATGTGATTGGCTAAAACAATTGATAGTAGCAATGAAAGCTAAAATAGTTATTTTCGTTGATAAATTAACAACACATATGTGTACTTTGGTTATTAATACGTTATTAATTCTTCATAAATGAGGAGCCTCAGCCTAAAAAAGCTCATGAACACATAGGACAGTAACAATAACGTACAATGAACAAGAGGAATATGGAGTGTAAAGGAGGCTGGTGCCGCACAGCGCCGTACCGCCGCGATAGGCAAGACAAGGTCTGCACCTCGATTGCCTATCTGCGCCTGGCACCAGAGCGCTCTGAAAGAGAATGTTACTAAAGTAATAACACTGGCGCCGACTCCATGGGGCCCGAAGGGCTCGAGCCCCCTCAACATTTTTCCTGGGGGGGCTCAGCCCCCCCAGACCAAAAGAAGTCAAGTTAAAATTTACATTCGGCTGCCGTGACTTAGTGTAAAAGTAAAGGGTTTTGTGAAACTGGTATTTTTATAAATTATAATACCACTTTGTACTTTAACAAATAAAATCAACAAGTTTATTTCAAAAAAATTTCAAGGTACAAATATATACATAAAATAAATGAAATAAAAACTCTGCATAGTCCAAAGGCCTATGCGCAGAGCTGAGTCTAAAATAAAAATAAAATTTGCAACATACTTAAAAAAAACTCTATTACAGTATATTAAAACTAAACTATCTGAATAAAAAAAAATCTAATACACATCATTTTATAATTACTATAACAAAACCAAAAGTAACAATCAATGATTTTAAAGCGTACAAACTAAATAACTGCACAGACAACAAAGATAGAATTTAATGGATAAAGTTAACTGAGTAATTAATTAATCAATCAAATAAATAAATCATTTAGAAACTATAATTAGTGAATCTCCAAAAAAATTTATACGATTTCAGCAGTTCGGCCGGGAGAAAGACTTGCATAGTCGGGTCAAGTATTTTGCGTCAGTGTTAGTAAGCGGTGTTAGTTGTAGATGGAGACATTTACACACATTTTATAAGGCCTATAGAAAATTAAATAGTATAGTCCCTGTAAATTTAAACCCTCTTTAAAGTACAATCATTGAAACACATGAATATTACGGTATTTCCTTTGTATTGTTCGAGAATGAGTAAGCTGCCCGAGCGTTTTCTTTCTTATTCAATTTCTTTATTCCAAGTTTTGTTTTCACGGAATTCTCTTTGTCCAAATTATCATTGTCAGGCAGAAATTTGAAACTTTATCCTGCTGTTTCGGGGCTTCACTTCGGGCTTGCTTTTCAATGCGACTAAATGTGACAATCAGTAAATGACCTGTAAAATGCCGTAACGTAAAAGTATTATTTTTTTGGAGGTTAAAACGCTTGGCAAGGGATTTTTAGCTCGATGCAAGGAATCTATAAGAATAAGCCTCCTGCCTACGATTCGACAATCGTATTCGGACACCTGATTTTGTCCTCATGTAAAAATTGGTCGCGTTCACGCGCACTAATTAGTGTGATCGGTGTTTACTCATCAATAACCGATACCTTTTTAAAGGCTTTTTACACGAGATTGACTCCTTGACGGCTACCACGGAAGTCACAAAAATACCACAGTTTCTCTTATGGGATTTAGCTAACCTATCCAGATGGAGATGCACCAACCAGTGGACCGAATTCCGGTCCTGATTACCACCGATTATTGCTAGTGAACGTGACCGTTGAGTGAAAAAGGTTAATAAATTCAAATTAATAAAGTAAATTGTTTTTAACTAAGGTTATTATATAAAATTTTAAGAGTGTGCAAAATGAAGACTGCAAGCAGATATAGGCCTACTTTAAGTTCTCTCATTGACTATGAATACTGTATAAAATCAACCAACTTTACGTACAAAATCAATGGTTCCATCGTTTATGTTTTATGTCAATATTTTCTTTTTTCTTTAATATTTTATTTATAAGTTCAGTAAATATGTCAGAAATAATGTAACTGCGTTAGCTTAATAAATGCAGTTAGAGTTCTTTGTAGAAAAAATTGTTTCAATATTAGACTTTTTATTTTATTACTGTAAGGAAAACGTCATGCATAACATACTATACCAAATCAAGAAAATAATAGAACTAAACTAATTTTTTAAATTATCAAAATTGCTTAAAAGTTTATCTCTGGCTTAGGAAGTTTTAGAAGTGATTTTTAGGCAGATCTTGAAAAAAAAAAACTCAACCGGTGACGGATTTTGTATTTTATTTATCACATTGAGGTTTTAATTGTTTTGAAAATGATATTTATTTTTATAAGTAACGTCGTTTTCGTTTTTTAATGTAACGGGCGTAAGCCTGTTTTGTAGTATTGAAATAAATGAATTGTACCAAAAACATTTCTGTTTGACGATTTTATTTAGCCATGTGATAGGGTATATGGGCTATCTGGCCTTTTGCTAAGCATAAAAATTTGAGTCAATTTCTCTTTTAAATAAAATTGTTCCTTTGGACTGATGCTGCAAGTCTACCAGATACCAATTTGAGTTTTATTCATCTAATTACTTAATTTCTTGTCTACCCTTAAAATTTACAACCCAAAACATAATTTTTGAGGTTAACCTAGAAGGCAAAACCATTGACTATGTACACTAAAACGGCATTCGGTAGACAAGTTACAAATAAAAAGTATTTGATTTTGGATGGAATGACGTTCTATTGTTATTATTTGCAAACGAGGGTTCGTTGTTTTTATTATATAAAACACTGTTACAAAATAAGTTAAAATAAAGTTTATATGAACTAAAATTATGTATTATTAATTATTAAGACAATTTTAATAGGAGAATTATCAAATTTCTCCTACTTTCATCGAGCCCCCCCAATAATTTTTGAAAGTCGGCGCCCATGAGTAATAATACATAAACCGTACAGTGTTTTACAATATGAAATAAACTGTTTAAGTTCTTAAAAATCTATTTAAACTAAAGTGACGTTTTTATCTATTAATAGTAACTGTCTGGTACTTTTATACGTACCACAAATTATCATTATAAATTAAATTAATCATTTTGTTATAAATTACGTTTAGTTAAATGTAAGTGTAATCTTAGTAGGTATTCAATAACGAAACATTGAAATTATTATGATTTAGTAAAATTTAAATTATTGGAGAGTATGTGTATGACGGTACTCCTCAGGTTCAACTTATGTATTACAAAAGTTACCTTGGGTATATTTATAAAATATTTCGTATTGCTTAAATTGTCATACTAATATTACCTCCTTTTGTAATTACGTCAGAGTATTTTTAATTTGACAAATACTTTCTTTTCCTATAGCTTTAGCATGATATAGATCTTATGGTAAAACAGTTGAGAAATTATTGTTTCCAAATTTAGACCTTTTCTGATCAGGGCACATCTTTAAGAACGCCATTTATTTAGTGGAATTGAATAACAAAAACGTCTCTACAGTCAAGTAATCAGTATTTTGTTGTGTAGTACGGTATATTTTTCGCAGCTGGATATTGTCAGTTTCCCCGTCTGACAGGCAGTTGCCGACCAATCCGTCCGAGTGCACCACCATCGCGTCCTCACTAATCAGTGCGGTGTCACATGGCAGTCCCGCACTTAACCTAATGTGTTTAAAAGTTAATTACGCCGTGCATAGAGTGCAGCACCGTCGCTCCGCCGGCAGGGCGCGGGGGGAGGGGGCCCATGTGCGCGCGGCCACTCTGACGCTAATAGAAACGAACGACCATCCGCCAGCAATTTTCTAGATTAAACGTCAACCGTAGGAAGGGCGAGCAACAGATAGCCGGCAAAAATGATCGAGAGAGCCGTCCGTTCCGGCGTTCCTACCGTCAATGAAATATGGGACAGGGAACAGCCGGACCGGGCCACTTTGTCTTCCCGAGACTATACCCGGCATCAATCTTACCCGATACAAATACAATATTTCACCTCTCCGTTCCGTTCGGCTCTTAAATAAATCCGTCGTTTCGAGTTAATTTCACTTGAATGGATTGGATTTTTAAGGAAATAACATTGTAAGGGGAAGAGGAATAATTTTATTTTAAAAAAATGTGGTTTCTGTCCTTTCTAAAGTCAATATTTCAAACAATCTTTTGTAAGTTAAAATACAGGTTTAATTTTTTAAATAATTTATTGGCAATAACTTAAGGTTTTTTCCTTAAGAAAAACACTCATTATTTTAACTAAATGCTATTAGATCACCAGAAAAGGAAGACTTGAAAGCAACCAATTGTTGAAGATTGATGGTTTCTACATTCTTTTCCGTTCAATTAGCCAATTCCTTAACCTATATTTAAAACTACATTTTTTGGGTATTTTCGAAAAATGTTCGTTCGAAAAAAAATCGATGGTTAATTTGTTCTCATATATATTTTTTTATTTATATCCACAGAGACGTTTCAGTAATAAGCAATGTTTTTTTACAGTTAAAATGTCCGAAGTGGATGGAAGCAATTCGATATCGTCAACGAAGTGGCCGCTCTCCCACCAACCGCATCACCAACAACAACACCAACCGCCGTGTTCGGTCAACAACACGAGCTCACTGCTGCAACAGGCCCACAAGGCGCTGAGCTCGCACCAACAACATCACCACCCTCTGAGCTCGCCCTTCACCTCTCTGCTGGGTACCAACCCTGCGAGTTACCTGCTGGGCCCCGGTGACCACCTCAAGGCCGCCAACCACCTCTTCTAGACCAGCGAGGCTCTGGGCTACATCTACACTTCACCTTATCCTCTAAGCTCACCGTTCTCCTTCTGTCGAGAGTCAAACCCATCTGTTAACTTTTATCCGGCTACATATTCTTGGATAACCTTGATCCACCACATATCCAGGAAGCGTTGGGTTCGCAGTGTCATTGTTACGATCCATTTTGGTTTTATTCAAATACCAAAGTTGCCCTAGTTAGAGACTTCAGATTAAGTAACTTCAGTAAACTTCTCCACTGAAGTAGCATTAGATCTGAGGATCAGGTAGCTCATGAGGCATCAATTGAAAACTTATCGGTCCAATAAAGTTAACTATTATACAGAAATGCTAATTTGCAGTACCAAAGAAAAAAAACACACACAAAAAACAATCATATTGTGAGCTTACTCGGAATACACGAAAACTTATATAGCCAAAACTACAGACATTTACTTCTTAAATTGCAGACCATTTATCCTGCTGGATCATAGGGTTTGGATGTCCACCAAAGTTTGACGAGATGCTTCTCACACACAGTATCCCTCTAATTTCAATTCTGTTTTATTACCCTTAATTAGTAACAAATATCCAAGTGCTTTCTTTTTACAATAACTATATAGATTACAACAGTATGATTGACAAGATCCAGATGATGTTTTCCAATCACTTGATAGCCATTCTGAGTTTAGTTTAAATGGTTCGTAGTTGACCTAGATAAATGTTGGAATGATTTTCTAAAAGCGTGTACCCCAATTTAAATAGAACGCCATAGTCTTCATCTCATAACAAAATACAACTACACCGAGCCACAACAAAAGTTTAATTTCATTTTCATCGTTACCAGAGGTGGAATGGATTATTGTAATGTTGTAATGGTTTCGTTCAACTGCATAGAAAAATGGTGATTGGAGTGTCGTTCTATGTTCAGTGCTGAAGTTCAACGCGTAGAGCGACAGGTAAAGGCGGATCAGTTAGCAATAACACACAAATAAATTCTATTATTAATTTCAAAGACACACATTTTTTTTACTGCTTTTGTTTAATTCAATTGAGTACTAATATACGAATAAACTTCTGACTGCAAGATTGGACGGAACGAATAATTAGCTATCATTCTTGCCATTTATACATTAAAACTTACATTATTAAGTCCAGATTTCCATCACTAAAAATATAGGTTATAATAGTTTTCACTTTTGTCGGATTAATTTTATTGCTTATATTCTTTGCTTTTTAAAAATAAAGATTTTATTAAATGTATGTTTTTATGTTCATTTATACTTTGTTTAACACTTATTGAAAACCATAGTTTTCATCTGATTTTGCATCCTTGTTTGTGCATTTAGTCTTTATCGCGTTACACACCGGGTGTTCCAGACCATCATTATAGGCATGTTTTACCTATAATGGCACATTTTTTCCTCTAACATTTACAAAATTAATTTTTCTCTGAAACAAATTGTACCGTTATAGGTAAACCTGTTACACTCTGTAGATTGACGACAATTCCAATAGACCACAAGTATCATATTGTTATACATGTCATTATCAATTTTTTTTATAAAGTCAGTAGTATTTAAAAACACAAATTCCCCCTTTAATGGTTTTTTATTCTACACGTTATCTTAATACAAATAATTTACTTTTTAATGTGTACCACTAAAAGGCATTTAAGATAATAGTGGTGAAAGTTCCTATTGTTTAGTTCGTTGAGTTTTTCCTTACATGAGGTATATTTTCATATCCATCATATATGAAAAATGTCCGTTAAACATATCCTAGCATAAAAATGTCTTATGGATTCTTCTTTAGAGGAAAATTAAAATAAAATACCCGATAATCTGTTTTTATGATGTAATATTATTTAAAACGAGGTTTTAAGAAATTTTCTTGCTTCGACAATTTTTATCAACGTAAAAGTTTCAGAGATAAGGGATGCGATTTGTTCTATGTTATTCTTGTGAGGAAAACTAAACTTAAACCGCCATTATTTCCTAAACCGTTAGAGTTAGCGGTACGAATTAAAATCCAAAGTTGTCTTCAAATTATGTGTAGAACCCAAAAATGCCATAAAAAGTAAGGGGTATGTTTTTAAAATTAGTGGCTTCCGCGCTGTGTAGGTTACTTTTGGTTCACCCTGTACGTAACAATTAGTGTCAATCGATAAGGCGTAAGCATTTTACCTACAATGGCATAATTTTTTTATTTTTTATTATTAATTTAAAAAAAAAAAAAAATTAAAAGGGATGTACGGGAGGTCTTGGACACGGGGTATATTTAAGTTCACTGAAAACTTTCGACCTGTAAAAAAATGATCTAAATGCGTCTTATAACGGTTCTGTATAATACCTTCTATAATGAGTCTTCCTGAAGAATATATTGTACTGTAGCCTATATCTAAATGAGTTTTACGGAAAAGGACATTTTGTAGACTCTGTCGATTCATTGTAAAATTTCGTTGTACATATTCTATAAATAACTTATGTTAATACGTCTTTTCTACCAACGTTGTTTCGAAATACAACATAGGACATAAATATACAGGGATATTGTACAGTTACGGTAAATTATATTTAACAGGTATTGTACATTAAGTATTGTAAATAGTGTATAAATGTGTTTTATTTAGGCTCTATATCATTAGTGTAAGTGTATATGTGTGCCTACCATTAAAATAATAAATACCGTTCCAAAACTAATTGTCTTGTATACTTACCTTAATATTTACTTAAATAGTAATTTTTTTTAGTAATGCTATAAGACAAGAACACATTTAATCTGTCAATTAAAGTATACTGTAAATCTCTTAATTAACTTGATATAAGCCATAAAGAAAATGAAAATATACTCTTAGTAGTCTATTCGAAATGATTTATATGAGATTATTTATATTTATTTACACTCAATAAGTAGTGATTGTGTATTTAAGAACAATCGCTTAACAAATATTTTCCTTGAATGAGAAGTAATTTTGATTGATTGCTGATCTCAATTGGTTATAAAAAGTTTTGAATGTCATATTTTAATGTTTTTATACTAAACGACTAATTTTTAAAATTGCAATTTAAGGTCTTAGTTACAAAATTTTGGAGTTTTAGCTTTGGTGACCCAAGAGTACTAAACACAAATCCATTTGTACAGTTATTATATATTGTTATATAGGGAATAACTCTTTACGAAGACCAATGTTTAGGTAGACTGAACAATTACAGAAGGATATTGGACGTCTAGATCCCATTAACATCATGATGGAACACTTGTGAAGGACTGGCCCGTCCACGGGGCAAAGAATCAACTGAGGTTCGTACAGTTACGTTAGCAGTGAGCTTAGTAGCTTGGTAGCTTTTGTTGTAATTTAATTGCATATTGCTTAAATTAAAATAACTGTTAAATTACAAACATGTCTTAAGTGAAAACAACATACTTTCTAAGGGACGTATAACAAGAAAAGCTTGGATAGATAGAACATCTACCTTCTTTAGTATGTTCCTCATAAATTTAACAGTCTTTAAATTTCCTGCAAATAATAATTTACAAATCGTAATTTCCAAAAACTCGACCTCAAAAGATCGAATATACCTGAATAATTGTATTTAATATTTTTAGCTAAATTTGTAATACATTTGATTAAGAGTCTGCAGTACCTACGCCATTTCTTTTGTCCCATAAGAACGATGTTAAAATTGAAACATTACTGTGAGTTTCTTTTTCGTCTGAAAATTACAAAATTGATGTGATTTTAAATGTTACCACAGTGTCTTTCATTTGACGTGATTGAAAATTAATTTTAAAAATCATTCACTAAAATAACGAATAAAAAAACCATTTATATTATCACCATTTTTAAACCATGTTAAACCAATTTTAGGAGCTTTATTTAAAAAATTGTCCACCACACATGAACCGCCATAACATTAATGTGAACAAATTCAAGTTTCATGCGAATCCGATGCAAGATTATCGATATAAAGTGTTTTAAAGACAAATATAATTAACATTGTTCTTATGGGACTAAAAATCAAGATGGCGGAGGTACTACATACTCTTAATTGCCTGCTTTAAGGTCCACTAACTCAATCCAAAAAATGAAATTAAAAAAAAAACTGTTAAATGCATATGAAATAGTAGTTTTCATCACTAGGAGCAAAAGTGGGTCTTTTTGGTGCGTAATCGTGTTTTAAAAACGAGGCGCAGCCGAGTCATTTCATAGGTCATCATTTTTATAGGTAGGCTATATCAAAAAGACACTTTTGCTCCGAGTGATAATAGTTATTTGTGCTTCTGGGGACTAAAGTACAATTTTGTCTCCCTGAAGGGAAACTGTTGTCGCCCGAAGGCGAAGCCGAGGGCCACAATTTCCCTGAGGGAGAAAAGTACTTTAGTCCCTTGATGCACACATCATTTTCCTCCACCTACACGAATAACATTTAGGCCTAATAGGCTTACCGTGTATAATTTAACTTTACCTTCATATGCTCCCTTGCTCCGTCTAGCTGGATCAGTCACATCAACATAAAAAAACACACAAGGTAGGCTATATCATTTTTAAAGAACACGAAAAAACTAAATAGAATTTAAGCCTAGTCAAAAGTTTAACATTTATGTTTTGGACTTCTTAGGTTAATTAATAGTCTTAGTCTACCCAAGCAAAATGTAAGCAAACACGTACTCGGCTCACTGCTGCTATTAGTCAACAATGAGTAACGAAACAAATACAAGTAACAGCTGACTGTGGCTCATGTTCTTTTTAATCTCTCTTTTAATGTTATTCTTATGTAACTAACTTTAGCCCCGTTTTACAAAAAAGTTGAGTTTTCCCTAGGTAGAAAATTAAAGTATCCAAATCACATGGGATAGAAACTAGTACTTTAGTACTCTATTCCAAGGAGTAAAATACGGCTTTAGATAGTAGGTGGAGGAAAAGAACATTTTTTTATCGTAATGCGAAATTAGACTTTTTATTGTTAAAAATATTAACTATAAAGTTATATATTCGAGGTTATATTTACAAAGTAAGTTGTAGCAGTGTTTACATTTCTGTTATTTACAAACAATGCTCTTTATAACGTTTGAATTTCAAAATTCTGCTCCTCAACATTAATAAATGAATAATAGCAAACAGCTGACTTTTCAGTCCTAGGACCTAAAAAATTCTCCAGATGATTTTAAAGTCCTAGGATGAAAAAGAATCGGTTTTGGTACTATTGAGAGAACAAAAAACAGGCTGATTTCGTGCAGAATGGTAAAAAAATGCATATTCATCATATGTGAGCACATCTTTTCCATGTGTAGTACGCTGAAAGTAATATTTTTCTGTGCCATCCTGAAGTTTTCCCCGCCGCACCGATGGAAAACGTCAGAGGTGCATCGATTGAAATATTATAATTTTGCATAATTTTGTAGTTCTGCACAAATAATTTTGACATCAGGTATTTAAATTATAGCAGTGATAACTAATATTTCGAATAAAACTTATATCTCTGACAGGATTTGAGTTGTATAAATAGGACCAAAAGGTCAAGGCAAACATTTTAACTTCAAAGTTGCAATGGCTCCAGATGAGTAAAATATTTTTCAAGACAATCACTTATAACGGGTGTCTTACGTTAGGTGTTTTAAATTAACTAGTATACGTGTTGCTCGAAATCGAGCAATTGTCTTTAATACAATAAAAATTTTACTTTTAGCTCAAAATCAACGACATCCGGCCAATCCACTATTGTGAATATCTTTAATCGCCAAACAACACGTATTTACAGCTGATTATTAACAGATGTTTAAAATGCTTTATTCAATCCCAATGTTATTTAAATGGGAAATTTTGAGATTTCAATGGTGGATAGCGCCTTTATTTTTAGTCCGATTCTCATCAGTTTTTGGCGGAAACAACTACAGACCAAGCCCTATAGAACGACACCAAAAACTTGAAAATCGGTTGAAAATTGTAGGAGGAGTTCTCAAGACAAAAAAACCCTTAGCGTATTAAATAAGTATAGATTAACGATCAACAATACGTCCTACGATCTTGAAATAAATTACTTTCTTTCCAATCAATGGGAATAAAAAAAAAGGTACTGTATAAGTAAATTACAAAAAAATAAAAATATTTTAAATTGCATTTAATAAAGATGGGCTTGTGACAGATGAGTGCAAAGCTTAACTAAGTAAAAATTAGTATTTTGAATCACAATTTATGCCAAATGGTTAAATAACTACAGATAATTGAGTAAATTAAATTTTGACCAAACAATTATCCTCATTCCGAAACACAAAACAACATTTTGTTTTCGCCAGAATGTTTTTATCGAATAGAACTTTCGACAATGAATAATTCAACATACATCCGTTTACTTTTCCCTAGATTTGTAACCATGACCATGAGCCTCAGTTTTTAGAACACTCTGAATTTTTTCACCATTGAAAATATTGTAAAATTATTTCTTGATATCAATTTAGTAGGAAATAATTTCAATTCGAGATCGCTGGCCACATAGTGATCTGTAATCAATTTGTGAATCGCGGCATAAACAGCAGGTAGAAAACGTAGATCGATCATAAGCTAGAACATAAAGTAGAACTTTGTTGTTGTAACATAAAAACTACTTTTGAACATTTGAAATGGAAAGGAACCTTCATTATGGAAAGGAATATTTTCTACGCGGTCTAGACGGACCCAAATAAATTAAATGAGTAAACTAGACTAATCTCATGCAGTGCAAAGCGCCTCGTAACAAGAATAACTTCATTGGTATTGAATGTATTAGTTTTTAATATTGCGAATGCGCAATATTAACGTTTCTACACGTTTCTATGTTTAATCATACCACACTAATTTTACACGTTTGATTATCACTAACGAAGTAAATTACCACATAAAAACCATCATTTTAAGATAATAAATTTGTGGTTTGTTATAAGCAGTTTATCTGTGCTGTTATATTCAGTTTGTCAGTAAAACAATATTAATAAATAAAAGAATCATTTAAATAACTTCCCGTGACGCCGACGCTCCCATGGCGTCATATGAAGGAAGAATATGAATGAAGAATGTAGTATGGGTGTGATCATAGCCACCTTTAATACACTTTGTATTAAAGGTGGCTATGGTGTGATGCCTTGTATAGTTTGTTACTGTCTAAGATCAGCTGATTCTTGAGACAATGTCATTAATTAATAGCAAAAGAACCAATGGCAGCTGGGTCAAGATTCATTTTTAATTATAGTTTTTGAACTTCCGTGTAATATTATATCTATTTTATCATATGAAAAATTTGAAGTTTTGGACATTATCTTTGAATTTATCAAAAATGAAAATATCCCTATCTAATTCTTTTTTATTTGATTGCTTTGTGCTAAAATTATTTTGTTTAGTTTTTAAAATCATAATTTAATTCAAATTGTGGGCTTGTCATGGCATTTTGTCAATTAGCCGAAATAAAGAGTAAAAAAAAGTTTTTGAATATTAAGTAAAGCAATAGTAAACTTGGGCAAATGTACAAATGTAGAGTTGATTAACTTTCATCGTGAAAAATGTTCAATACAACTCCAAATACATCTCACTCAGAATATGCTTAGAAATTTCCTTATGTTTATTTGCAATAAGAGATTTCAATTTTTGTTTTAGCGAATTCCCTTTTAAGGAATAAGCTATTACGGTAGTAGCCACGGTAAGACCTAAGCCCGGGACCATAATACTTTTTTGTTTTGAGGTCCCCAGAAGCCAAAAACAACATTAGTTCAAAATTTATAAATATATACATCAATTATGTGATAAATGCTGCCCTCTACCTCTGTACCAAATTACATCAAAATCTCAGGTCCCGTTCGAGAGTTTTCGTGTTAAAGGACACGCACACGCACACACACATTGTGTGAATAAATAAAAACTTAAGGGTACTATAAGATTTGTAACAATTATATACGAGGTGACCAAGTATAACTCTTTCTGTTATAGGTCTCCTTGCATTGATGCAGCTCTCACATTTGTAAAAAGAATGACAATTTTTATAAATTTTTTTGTGTTTTTATTTTACTTTTTCGCTTTGACGTATACTATGCAATACATATATTTTCCAATGGCAATATAGAAATTTATTAATGTTATTATTATTACCTGTGCTGCTCCGCAGCATTTAAGCTATGCAGTATAATAGATAATTGTATTTTTATTTGTTAGCATATAACCTAAATTTGATAACAGTAACTGAATTGTAAACAAATGAAATAATATAAGTTTTTTATACATTTCTTATTACGTAGACCTAATAAAACAAACGGAATGAGTAATAGGCTACTAACATATAGGTAATCGTCCTATAATAAGTCTTCCTTTCAAAAAATATTGGTTGACCATCTTCAAGGTTCAATTTCATTCACACCTTTAAGTAATGATACTATTTTTCACTTGATTAGGAAAATTACAACTAACTGAAGGCCGATTCATGAAAGTGTAGGGCCTACTCCTACTCGGTCGATCTGTCCCGAGCTGTATTGATTGTTGTGAAAAATGCAACCTGCATATTTTGGTGCTACTAATGTGGGATCTTACAATTAAATGCAGTACAATTTCTGGGAATTTGCTCTTAAGCATGTTAGACTTTAACACGTTCGCTACCAGCCGCCGCATATATGCGGCGGTCAGGCCAATCCCACAGCCCACCAAAATAATCATGGACTTCCCTGTAGACCGGCCCTAGTGGTTGTGACTTATGCCACAGACCACGAATAGAAACCGTCCAAAATTAGTTTTCGCACTTCAAAATATCTTAATTTCATTAAATAAAAAAATATATACAATTTTCTCTTCATTTTTGGTAATATTTGAGCGCCGCACATTTGCGGCGCATGGTCAGAAACTAAGTGACGCATGTTAGCGTCGGCACTAATATAACCTTATTTTTAGTCATAACCTTTGAAAAGCGAAAAATAAAATACGGCTTATATATAAAAACATTGTATTGAAATATTTAGTTTACAAAAAGAGTTGTTTACAATTCATTTACGTAGTATAATTATGATGTTTTACAGTACAAGTTTCCAAAATGCAAATGTTTTATACATTTTTCTTACACAATAAACTTTTTTCAATGTGTCAATATATCAATGTTCAATATATCAAATACGTTAAAAAATGTTACTTTCAAAAATACATTAAATAAAAATGTACGTAAAACATTTTAGTGACGTCAGTGATCGTTTTAGCCACAGACCAAGCGCCGCACATATGCGGCGGACTATCCCGTAGACAGCGCCTAAACTGTCTGACCATTAAAATAGACCGCACTGAAGAAATTTCGTATTTAGTATCATGGAACCATCGCCTTAGATATGCGGCGGCAGTCTATTTTAATGAGCCCAGCCGCCGCAGATATGCGGCGGTGGGCTCTCAGTAGAAGTAGGGCTGTGGTTACGATTTTTTTAACATTGTGGTAGCGAACGTGTTAATATTTTGCTTTGAAAATCAAGCCTCAATTTCATCTTTAATAGTTTTGTCTCCACTTTTTTTTTTTAACATCAACCCTTCTCTTAGTGCACTGTCACTGTACATATCTCACTTCTCTTTCTAGGACCAACACCTGAAGCTGAACTCCATTATCAGATGGTGGATAATTTTCTTGTATACTTTCAATTAATGTATACAGATAAAAACTTAATGAGCACCTGAGTTTTAGAAACATGTACACCTACTTCATCATTTGGCTTGCTTTGCGATTTGTAGCATAGGCCTACAAAGTTTAGTGGCAATATCCCAGAAAAGTATGGATCTTTATAGGGTCGAGAAAAATATTTGGGAAAGAAAGTGGCAGTCCAAAAAGTCGGAACATACATGTAGCAATTTAGCAATATTTACGTTTTCAGCAATATTTAGCATCGTTTCAGCAGTTTAGTAGATGTAAAATGATATTTTATGATTGCGGATGAGTCAAAAAATTATACTGCCTAGTATAAACTTAAATTCATTCTTTTACATTATGCATAATATAACAATAACTGATAAAACTTCGTAATGTCTATCTGCACTTCCATGTAGAGAGTGAAAAGTCAGTTAATCACTTAATTACTTTTTAAGACGCAGATGTTCTTAAAAGTCAGTTGACTCCTATGATTGATATCACTTCAAAATTGTTCAAATTTAAAGAATCACATTAAAAAATAAAATATGATCAAAGATAATTTAGTTTTTGTTGTTAATTTGAAATCCTTTATAAAATTAGGTACTGATCTGTGACTGCTTCACATTTTCTTCTCTTCGTTTTATGCATTTCCACTTAGGGCAATTTTTGTCTTCCTACATATGACTATAATTCAACAGACAAATGTGAATATAACCCCATACTAAAATATTGGATAAAGTAAAATAACCTAAAATAAAATTTAATCAAAATATTTTTGTAAAAATCAATATCTATAGATAATTTACAACCTAATAACATAATAATAAACTGATTCATAAATAATCAATATGTTTATAATAGTCTTTAATAATATAGTCATAAATGTTACACACTCTTTCGCCTTGTTCTGTTTTGTTCTCGGTGAGACGCCCAAACTGAAAAGAAAATGACAAGCGAGACAAAAGGCGTGGAGGGAGACATCGGCGGAAGGAGAAAGTTCAAGGGAGGAAGAGTAAAATAAAAAATTAAACAAAAAAGGGATAAGTAAGAAATCAACGTGAATAAAAATGTAGAGATGAAGAAAGAAGAAAGAAGAAGAAAGAAGAAGGAAAAAAGGCAATGAAAAAAATCATTGAAAAGACTGGAAAAAAGTTATTAGACAATGACAATGAGTTATGTAATTAACAATGATCTTAGTGAAAAATTTGTAATTGTGAACTTTTAAGTTATGAAACATATAAAAGACTTTTATGTAAATTCTTAATAGTATGTAAATTCCCATACAATTCTTATTATAATATTTTAGTCCAATATTTTAGTATGGGGTTATATTCACATTGGTCTGTTGAATTATGGTCATATGTAGGAAGACAAAAATTGCCCTAAGTGGAAGTTTTATTATTGTTGTCATTCCAATGTTTTGTATAGTTTGTTGAACTGGTGCATTGTAATTGGGCATTTTTAAGTTACAAAAAAATTTCATTGAAACATCTACAAAATCGTCATAGATCATGGATCAGACAAATACGCAGACAAATGTCCATAAACAGAGATATGTTAGTAAACAAAAAAACTGCTAAAAATAAACACTATATCAACCAGTAATGACAGGAGCAGAAAAAGTTTGTATAATTTAAAGAACCTTTTAAAAAAATTATTTTGAATTGAAACCAATTTTTTCATACTTTATTTTCAACCTTTTACCCTCTCAAAATTGAATAAAACCAACGTTGGTCATATGCGTGTAGCTAAGAAGGTGTACATGAGGAGGTAAACATGAGGAGGAATTTATTTTGAGTATAAGTTGAGTCAGGTGAAAGGTAAAAGTATGCTGGTGTCCGTTGCGTCATCTGCATGTAAATATCTTTAAGAAATAAACCATGAAAAACGGTCTTATAGAACCATCAGATGCCTCGAAAATGATTTTACGATAATTTTTAATATATCTATCTATCTATTCTATATATATATATAATACGTGAAGCTGTTTTTTCTGAACACTACTCCACCCTTATTTGTGGACGAAATCCAATGTTTGAGATGTCATAATATTCGTCTCAGTTTGTAGTTTTGCAATAAGGTTTTAGGTTTTTGATATTTG
Source organism: Neoaliturus tenellus (assembly GCA_030545055.2). Taxonomy (NCBI): domain Eukaryota; kingdom Metazoa; phylum Arthropoda; class Insecta; order Hemiptera; family Cicadellidae; genus Neoaliturus; species Neoaliturus tenellus. The sequence goes on from JAQYXR010000697.1 coordinate 30,874, forward strand.
TACTCTGAAGGGCATGAGAAGCCCTTAATGTTCGTTTTTTGTCCATAAGCTTAACATGGGAATTTTTTTTTATTAAATTTCAAATAAAACAGCTGATTAGGCCTATAGTTAAATCATAAAAACACATGTTAAAAGCTAAATAAAACTTCGAATTTTTTATCCAGAGGGGTAAGGTTTTATTACAAGATACTCGGGTTTGTGTATTGGTTTCATGGTAAATGCTGCGCATTGCGCTGCTCAGGTACCCCTAGTAAGATATATTTACGTATATAAAAATTTGAATGAATGTTGTTTTTGACATCTAAGGACCTCGAAACAAAAACGTATCATGGTCCCGTTCTTAGGTATTACCGTGACTACTATTCCGTAATAGCATATTTTTGCCTATTGGGAAATTCGCTAAGAAAGCCTGGTGCGCATCAGACTTATAGGACTGGTAACCTTTGTTTTGGTACAGCCCGCAAGTAAATCGGTCCAGTCCAACGGTCAGGATCGCTGTCAGCAGTTTAAAAAAAAGTCTTTTAATATGTAAAATATAAAAATTGCTTTATCACAATGAACGTAACAATCCATTGTTGTCATGTAGTGGTGAGCTCAACAACTTCAACTGGGGTCAAACGAACATTCACGAGTAGCTGACACTCATTTTATTTCAACCCCTTTAAAGTCCACCAAGGTCCGAGTCCTGTGTTGCTTAAAACTCCCAAAACAGATTACTTTTGTTTGTTTGTTTTTTACGCTCACCCGCGCTCAATCAGCCGGCTTTGGCTTGTTTACCTGAACTTTATCCTTTCGTCACTACAAGCTCCCAAGTATTTTTGCAGGTCATTGAAACACGGAAATGTAAAACATAAATGTATAGGAATTGTTTTAAGTCAAGGTTTGTTAAAATAAATTACTTTACATTTATCATTTTACTCTTATATTCAGGTGGCAATGCATAGGTAACTTATAAACATAACAGGCTTCTAGACCGACGTAATCAGAGCATTAATAACAGCAATAATACACTTTGGAAGTAAAGATTTAATAACGAATTGTACAATTTATTTTTATGTAAAGTTAAAATACCTAGTTCTTAAATTTACATGACAATCTTCGTGTTTTATCACAATTCGATCAGTAAGTTTTGAAACATTGTAATTCATTCTTAAAACTAAATAGATACTGTACTATATTGATTTAACACGAGTTGAACACTAAATATCCAATTTATAATTCATATTTTTAACACATCATTTCAACATCCAATATCAGCTTTTTGAAGTAATTTTTGAAGCTATAAAAAAGTCTGTCCCAAAATTGGGGGCAACTAATAAAATAGACGTATCGTTTGACGGTAGGCCGTTGATTTAACCAGCCTTTGTTATATCATGAAATTTAGTTTATCACGTCTAAAGAGATAGATATTTTAAGACTGTACAGTACACGTATTATTGCTGTTTGTGAATTTTCCATGTATCTCGGCTGTACATTGATATGAATGTCAAGGCCGGAAAAGGTTAGTGCTCCATGCGCCCCACCGCTTATATTATTGATCTGAATATGACACAGTTATCTTGCTCGTTCAGTTACTTTGACATTTTTTCTACCGAACTGAACCTAACATAATACAACCCAACCCAATCCCTTGGGCATACGCCTAGCAGATTTCTTAAGCGGACGATGGCCGTAGGTTCATGCAGCTACTCCCTTCAGTTTTGTAATGAAGGTTGAGTCAAAGTTCAACTTTAAAAGTAGTATTTTGTTATTAATTCTAGGAGATTATTACATAAAAAGTTACTTTTTTAAAACTTAAACCCCATCTATTCATAAGTGACCTCCGGGTAACCGATAAATACCAAATTAAATACTGCAAGCCCCTTGAAATGACCCCTTATTTTGAAGCGCTTGAGTAAATTTAAAAAATTGATGAAAAGCCAAAGTTCGAATTTTATTTTATATTTAAAATTGTAGCTAATAAAAATTTAAAATGTTAATCCTAACAATTCTAACAATTCCTTACAAGTAGCAAAAATGGTTTTGTATTTTTTATAACTCATTTCAGATTCCAAAATCTGAAATAACTCTTTAAAATGTTGAGAAGTGATTTATTTAGGAAATATTTAAACTTTAAATTTTATTGTTTCAAAAACGCAATATTTTTGCGCAACTAATTTTTTTTTTAACTTATAAGCTATGAAAGCATAAACGATTTCGATTTCAAAACATAGCCATCTTTTTGGCATTTTTTCACAGGCAAATAAAAATCAAGCCATTGGAATATTTCATCCATGACACTAAATATTTACACGAGTCATTCATAAATGATAACAAACTCCACCGTTGCACCGTGATCAGGTTACGGCCTGTCCTTCCCTTGACAAAATAAACGGGCGCGCTGTCACAGTGGCACGAACTCCAAAATTGATCCGATAACCGGGTCCAAAAATGACAAGGATTGACAGGAAAACTTGTTACCAACCTGATTGGCGCGGCCGGAACAAATCCCGGTCAGTAATGATTGAATTAATGAGTAGTTTTACGTTGGCGCGGGAGAGAGCGCGGCCTGTAACACAATAAGGGTCCCGGGGGCAAGCCTGCCCGGGCATAACAATAAAACCGGACCAATTACGTGGCAAAAACTGGGCCCGAATCAGTACAATTACCCCCCCCCCCCCCTCCTACCCGCCATTACGCCGCTCTGGCATTTCGAGTGCGCGCTCCTCGCACCTCCGTTAATGATTTACTGGATTAATTAATTTTAAACAGCTCTACGATAAAGTTAAAATTAGCCGATTGCCCCGCCGCCGCCGCCGCTGTGCACGGTATCCGAACTTACTTTACGGCGGATTTATTATCGTGTGTTGTGATGTATTTCACACTTTCTCGCCTTGGTGAATAGCTGTTTTGAATTATGGGAGGCAATTTTACAGCTTACTGTGATTAATAGCGGAATTAGATTTTGACACTAGGTTATGGTATAAAAAGCAAGTACAGGCTAACAGAGCCTTGTTCGTTGGTTTTAATTTACTTTTGTTATAGAGGCCTTTGAAGTTATAGGAATAACTTAGGAATAGTAGACCAACTATTCCTTTTTACAGGAATATAGGTGATAGCTGTTTTAAAAACCAATGCTTAAAAGTAGCATTCTTCTATTGTTGTTTACCTTTCGTTGTTATTGCGTTGCCTTGATGGCAATCATAAAATCAATGATAAAAAAATTACAATTTGTGTAATAAATAGACACTTACGTGTTTAGCCATGTGGTGTCAAATTTAAGGTTCATGCAGAATCGGTTTCACACTAAGTGCAGTACATCTTCAGCTGTAGTCTTGTTAAAACATAAGCCCATCTTGTGGTTGTCAAAAAACTGTTTAAAAAATTTTCTTCTTTGATTAAAAGATAGTCCATCATACAGTTGTCATTAATTTATTTCAATATTTACACAAAACACATAAAATAAATCATCACAAACACAAACACTATTGTAATTAGTACGAAGACGGTTCCTGCCAACTGGTAATAACCAACTTAAGTAAAAAGGAAAGAAATAAGGAAACAACCAATGCAACTTGGCTGGGGTGAACAAATTTAAATGATCTTGTCATATTTCGATCTATATAATATTAAATACCGAAACAAACAAATCGATTTTTTAATACTTCATAAGACTAAGGCGAGAGGTTCACTCGCTGTCCCCTTCTGGTTCAACGATACCTTTCCATGATGCGCCTCTTACTATCTAAAAAATCAACAAATTTTAGTTACTTTAATATAAATCTATTTTAATATTTTATGACACCGAGGACAGAACGTGTAGTAGTGAATGATTTAAAAGTTGTGACATGTGCTTACATTTCACTCTCTTGGGGGTACATGCAGCTTAGACGTGTTTTTGTGTTTTGAATGAGTTTACGTACCGTAGCGCAGTCGCAGTTTTATACGTAAAAGTCAGAACTTGTTTATTTGACCGTAAGAGCGAATTCCAGTGGAGTGCTCTTACGGTAATTATATTAATGTGGTCTTTAACTTCTCTCATTTCTGTTCTAGACTTTCAGGCTTCTCCTAAATGCAATAATGCTATATTGTTTATGATTTAGACAGGTATATCCTCTAATTAATTGCCTAACATTTAACATCTACATTATTTTTTACATTTTTATAATTTCCCTTCATCCAAACCAGCAAACCCTTTACAAGAAGCGCGTAGACATGGAGCAATATTTATTTGGCAAACTGAAAGTTGACCTTTTAGGGAGTGTTTAAATTGGCGATCGGAATATAACAGTCAATATTATTGTATTATTTATATTTTTATCGGTAATCTATCATCCTCAAGGTTCGAAGGATATGTTTTTCCAACTATATATCCTTCTCTCTCTACCCGATGTATTTTTGTTTGCAGTTGGTGCAAAAGACAAGTCTTCGCATTTTCTCTTAATTTTTTGTCAAATATTATTTTTTTGCAATTGACAATTTTTCCTTTTCAAACCGACTTTAATGTTAAGATTAAAAAGAAAATTGTTTGCTAGCGGTTGTTTTAAATGTTTTAGAGAGCGCAACTCACGTATGCTCCACAGCGATCTTAGCTTTATAATACATTATTTTTTTACTGTTCACTTTACCGACAAATTAACTACCTCAAGTAAATAGTGATATAACCATATGCACCTTCAATGGACAAAGTTTTGAGGATAAAGGGATTATAATAATCGTCTTAAATCCCAAATTACATAGAATTCATTTTAGTGTCATAAAATTAATACTTGCGTTAACCAAATGTGTTTTTGTTTATAGACTGAATATATTTCAACTACTTTTATTAAAGACCTAACTTATTCTTTTTCTATTAAAAAATCTAAGTATGGGAAACCATTACAACGGGTAAATTGTGTCATTTATTGTTTAAATACTTTTTTTTATTTCGTAGTTAAAGGTGTTTTTGTCTTTAATTATTAGGCCTACACATGCAAATGAACATAGTTTAATCACCATTCTATACATTGATGCTTATGCTGGGTAGGTTTTTATTTGATTACCAACTTTTACCTTGATCCAAGTTGAATTTCAAATCAGTTTTCCAAACAATTTGAACACAATTATGACCACCAATAATTAAGGTAGGAATCGCCGAGTTAGCTGAGTTAGTAGGAGTATACCTAGTTGACACCAGTGGCTGGACTAGACACTGGGTGATAGACAGGTTATGTTGGTAACACTGGATGACAGCTTAGTCAGCTGTAATTACCACACCTGATTGTCATCTGATTGTACGCGGCTAATTTCGACAATCAGATTACTGACACATCTGGCTAACAGATCGTTAATGTTATTTGTGTTTTGCGTTGGTGTTTTAATTTTTATGTACTCTCTTCACTTTCTGTTCAAAAATAAAATAGATTTATAAAATTCAAATTCAAATTCAAATTCAAATTCTTTATTTTCTCGCATGCGCATTTGTTTTACACAGCAGTGCTTATTAATCCCTCTAGCTTAATAGGTAGCTATTTGAGAGACAATCTAAATTAAGTTTACATGTCAATTTTACAATACAATTTTACATTAAACGTAACATGTTTTCTACAAATGCAATATTGTCTTGATCATAAATTAATGTTTTTTTTTGTTTTTTTTTTTTTTGGGCATGCACATTATTTTAATATTCGTATATAGGCCTAATCATAGAATCATTAACAGATTATGAGCCATGGACACAATAGTAATTATTTTTCTTCCACCTGACATTATCTAACAGTCTTATATATGTACATTCATTTCATTTAAACCAGTTTACGTACTCTATGAACGTGGAGCTTAAAGCAACTTTCTCTTTTTCATTCCCTCTCCCATTCATTCATTCCACCACAGCATAACCTTCCTGAACATGAATGTATTTGTTCATTGTTTTGACATATAATAAATCTTAATTTACATTTCTACAATAATAATTCTTTTATCTAATTAAAGTTATTTCCTTATTCCTTTTGTTGTGTGTGTGTGTGTCCAGTGTCATATTTTTGTACAAAAATGTTTACTAATATCATGTCTTACACTAACACATTAACCAACAAGGTAGGTCACAATGTTTTTGTCTTATTTTTACTAATTTCTTTACAATAATAATGTTGTGAAAGCTATTGTCACTGTGTGTTGTTTATAAAATATGATTTTAACTTAATTTTAATCTGATTGTTGTTTTCTAATGCCTTCAAATCTTCTGGGATTGTGTTTAACAAATGGGGTATCCTAAATTCCTTTACATTCTTTCCATAAAAATTATTATGTCTAACAACTGTATAATTTCGTTGCCTAAGGTTATAACCAACTTCATTTAACCTTCTAAACTCTTCTTTGAAGTAATTCCTAGACAAGTCTGTAAACTTAGCTAATGAATCAAAACTCATAATTCCTAACAGTTCTCTGGGTGTGTTGTTAAATAAAACTTTAAAAATTCTGTTTAAGATACTCACAAGGCGATTTTTAACATATTCAGGGGCTAAATAATAAACTGTTATTCCATAATAAACAATGCTTTGGACTAGAGAAAAATACAATATTCTTTTTACATTAATTGGGAAAAATGTGTTAGCCTATAACATTTGTAAAGAACAATTCTAAGAGTATTTGAGATTGATGTTATGTGTGTGTTAAACTTCATGTCTGAGTCCAAATTAATTCCTAAATGCTTAATAGTATTACTCATTTCCATTTATTGACATCTACAAGAGTTACCTGATGGTATGACTTGAGAGAGACATTTTTGTGTGTGGCAGAATAGGCTTAAGTTAAATCCTCTTTCAATATTAATTCTAGGATTTTTAAAAATAATTACTTTAGTTTTATCTGAGTTCAACTTAATTGAGTTATTGAAAAAATATTTACTAACCAAATTTAAATCATTCTGCATTTGACTTAAGCCTATTTCCAAATTCTTATGGACTATATATAAGATGTTGTCATCTGCATATTGTAACAATTTACTTTTAAATTGTAAACTAGCCAAATCATTTACATATATATTGAACAGAGTAGGAGAGATAACACTTCCCTGGACCAAGCCACAGTTTTGTGCAAACCCCTCACTAATAACATCACCTAATTTTACATGCATCTTCCTATCACTAAAATAGCTCTTAAAAAAATCTAACAACTTCCCACCAATGCCAATTTTACACAGTTTATTAATCATTATATCATATGCCACTAAATCAAAAGCCTTGGTGAGATCAGTTGCCACAGCAATCACAAACTTATTCTCATTCAGTACTTGGTTTACATCATTTACCAATATTTCTAAAAGGTCAACAGTTGAAGTATTTGGGACAAATCTAAACTGTGCTTTACTTATAATATTATTATCAAATAGATAACATTGTAACTGTAGGCAAACATAATGCTCTAGAATTTTTGTAATTGCTGAGACTGAACCCACTGGCCTGTAGCAACCACAATCCTGTTTACATCCTTTTTTTAAAATAGGCCTAAGGTAAGTGACCTTAATTTTTGGCTGGGGCATTACTCCAGTTTCAAAAATACGCCTTAACAAGTGCATGATTACTAGCTTAAGTCTAAACTCATTGTTTTTAATGTCCTGTGGCCTAATGTTTGTCAGGGCCAGCAGAAGAATGACTATTTAGTTTGCTCACAGCTAAATAGTAAATTAAAATCATTGTTAGTCTTGAAGTTCATACTTAACCTCTCCCCAACACTGTACATTCCTTCATTAAAACTATTACTTAAATCAAAATTTACACCCTGTAATTCTGCTTTTATACAATCTATTGAATTTTTAAAACTATTTTTCAAACTGACCTGCAATACTCATTATCTCATCATCATGCTGAACTTTAAAATTATCCTTTACAGTCTGTAAGATAGTTGGTCTTTTTCTATTATTGAGAAACTGGTTTACTGTATCCCATGTTTTTTACTGTCTCTAAAATTACATGAAAATTCTCTATAATAATAGTTTCTTTTCTCTATTCTTATTTTATGCAACAGGTAATTTCTTGCTCTCTTAAACTCTTAAGACTAGGTTATATTTATCCCTTTTAAGCAAACCCCATAGCCTATTTTTTCTATCAATCAACTTTTGTTTACCGTCGTTAAACCATGGATTTTTAATCTGTTTTGAACTAGTTTTTACTTTTATTTTACATTGACTGTAAATTCTTGAAAACCTATTTACCAGTTCATCATAGATTTCATTTGGTTCTCTTAAATCCAACATCGGCCACCAATTTTCCTTAATCAAAGCTTCATTAACCAATCTATTGCTAATGATTTCTTTTGAACCCACATATTTATTAATATTTTCACCTTTTTCAAACTTCAACATCATTCCTATCCAGTAGTGATCTGCAATTTTTTCTTCTATTACAAAAGACCTATGTAGTTCTACTTGATTGTGGAACTTTACATTAACATGATCTAAACATGTAGATACCAAATTATTATTGTAATATTCTACCCTGGTTGGCTTATCTATAGTATTTAAAACTCCATGAGAATATAGCATATCTAAATATTTATCTGATCCGTACATTGGTGTAATATAACACAAATTAATATCCCCTATCATTACAATATTTTTTTCATTTTTTATTATATCTAGTGACAAAAGATCATCTACCTCAGAAATAAAGTCATTTACATTCATATTTGGTGGCCCTATAAAAAGCCGCTAAAATAATGGATTTATTTTTCACTTGAAGTTTCAATAACAGCAATTCTGCTGAATTGAAGTTCACTTGTATTTCTTCCACCTTTATCTTATCTCTATATAAACACATAATACCTCCACCATCTCCAGATTGTCTACATTTTGAAATACTATTAAAACCAGCTATTCCATAGACTTTCACTTCATCATCATTTACTTTTATTTCATTGAGGATTATTAAATCAATGTAGCCTAATGCCCTTTGACATTCGGCCAATATAACATCCCAGTATTTTCTTATGCTTCTTATATTTGCACCTAAAATTGACAAACCCCCATTATGCCTATTTCTTTTTAGGAAATTGACTGTATCATCCCAGTTTTCAAATCCTAAACATTGCCCATCATAATTAAGTTCCTGTTCTGGTTGAAAAATGTTTTAATTGAGAAAGAAAAAAAGAAAAAAAAACTTATCTAAACTTATTCAAACTATGAAAAAATGTGAAAATTTGATTGATTTGTAAGATCCCCCTTAATCTTTGCTCTAGCTTTTTAAAGTCTCCTTCTTTTACTACCTGGATTGCTTTTGACGACTCATCCTTTTTTAACATTATTCTATTCCCATTCAACCTAAGGAATTTAAACCCCTTATCTCGTTTGATTTCTTTTGCTTTGATCATTAAATTAGCAAAGTAAGGAGTGAGGTTGTCATTGAAATATATTGCTCTGTCTGGTTCCTTCTTAGAGATTAATGATAACTTAGGTTTAAACTTCCTAGCCTTACGTACTATATCATCTCTCGTAGCTCTCGTGCAGCACTGGACAATGATGGCTGGAGTCTGGTTTTTCGCTGGTAGGCGATTATTATATTAAGTTAATTATAATAAATATAGTAATATTTGACATTTTGTATCATGTTCCTAATTGTTCCTAATGTTATTGTATGATTAAACACTTTTTACAAAAAAATAACAGTTAAAAAAGCGGGATCATGGGAGACAAAAGTGTAAGTAAAGAGGTGCATGTTAAGAACGTTGTAAGTAAATGTTTATTAGTTTTTTCTTTTTAAAATTCAATGATAGTAACTTCATGATGGTAGAAAACATATGGCAGAATGTGTGTATTTAAGCTATGAAAAATGAGGTGCCCTTAAGTTATATCCTACTTTGTCTAGAAGTCTAGAGCGTCGCTGCAGCATTGGACAGTATGTGTTTGACTTGACCGAAGGAGCAAATTCTCCAGTGGAACCCACTGATGGTACTGTATAGCATACCAGGACTGGCGGAGAACATATAATCAAAAGAAGGGCTGTTCCTTTTATGTTGGAAAATGCCGCTTTTGAGTCAGGCCGGTGACATGATCCATCTGATGTCCATAAGAATAACATGCATCAGCTGTTTTTTTGCTATCAGGCTAGTGAAGTTTTGGGTTCTATTTTTTACATCGTTTTACCCGCTAATGAAACCGTCAGTCCTTGTCTATTACATTACAGCAGTTTTCCCAAGTCCTGATAGCATACTCTATAGCGTGGTCAGTAGCAGAGGAAAGAGCGTGCTGTTTATTTGACCTTAGGAGAAAATTGTCCAGTGGAGCACTCTGACGGTATAGCATACTTTATATATAGTGTGGTCAGTAGCAGAGGACAGAACATTTTTATTTGACTGTAGCGTGGTCTGTAGCAGAGGATAAAACGTTATTTTTTTACCGTAGGAGCCAATTGTCAAGTGGAGCGCTCTGGCGGTTTAGCATACTCTATAGCGTGGTAGTCTGTAGCAGGGGTCTGAACGTCTTTCTTTTACTGTATTACCAAATTTTCAAGCGGAGCGCTCTGACGGTATTGTTGTATAGCGTGGTAGTCAGCAGCAGAAGGCAGAATGTATTTGTTTGACCGAAGGAACGAGTTTTCCCGTGGAGCGCTTTGACGGAGTCCCTTGATACTGTCCGAGATGTTTGCGACTCCCCCGTGACACTAAATATTGTATCACTTGTCAAACTTACAATCCGCCGCAATACGATTCTAATATCAACAGAATTTCTCTTTTCCTAGTTTTACATGTCCTCCACTAAAGATTTTGAAACTCTGTTTTTCGCTTTGTTATGAATTATTTATTTATAAAATGTTTATTTTTTATTTTAGTTGTTAATTGCTTCTAAGCATTATTTTCCATTTACATAGTTACAATATTTTTGTATTTTATCGGTAATTTTATCAGTTTCCCGTTATTCGCAGACATGATGATTTCAAGTTCAGGGGATTTAAAAAACATATTACTGTTGCTTAAACTATCCTGACAGTAATCAATAGTATGTTAATAGATTATTATCAAAATGCGAGTTATGTGGTCTCAAATTTAAAAAGAAAATTTTAAAAAAGGTTTTAGGATTGTTGTTGGTTTTATAAAAATGACGAATAAAACCAACAGTTTTTGTAAATGCCAGAAGGGTCAATGTAAGTAAGTACGATAAGAGGAAAAGTTCCAATGCAATTTTGAACGTGTTATGATATTGACTTATAAAAGTTAAGTCATAAACATTTACTGTATTGAAAAGATATTGCTAAACATTCGTAATCAAGTAACAATCTTTTAAATAACATAAACCATAGTCTATATAGTTACGAATCAAGAAGAATAAATCAACCATAGTATTGCTAGTAGGGTTCTAAAAATTTACAACTTGTATCCCTTAAATTTTACTACGACGATCTAAGAATCAATGTGGGCTTCTAAAGTATATAATTAACAAGGCCAGTTAATATGCACAGCTTGGACGCCAGAACACGTGTCTTGTTTGCACAAGACATTCCTCTCGTTAGCAACAACCCCGAGTTGTCCTGCTAATAAATCTTGACTACATACACATGAACGTGGCCAGTTAATATGCACAGTGTGGACGAGAGAACATGTGTCTTTTTAGCTCAAGATCGACATTCCTCTCGTTAGCAACAACCCCGAGTTGTCCTGCCACAAATTCTTGACTACATACACATGAACGAGGCAAGTTAATATGCACAGCTTGGACGCCAGAACACGTGTCTTGTTTGCTCAAGACATTCCTCTCGTTAGCAACAACCCCGAGTTGTCCTGCTACTAAATCTTGACTACATACATGAACGTGGCCAGTTAATATGCACAGCTTGGACGCCAGAACATGGTCTTGTTTGCTCAAGACATTCCTCTCGTTAGCAACAACCCCGAGTTGTCCTGCTACTAAATCTTGACTACATACACATGAACGTGGCCAGTTAATATGCACAGCTTGGACGCCAGAACACGTGTCTTGTTTGCTCAAGACATTCCTCTCGTTAGCAACAACCCCGAGTTGTCCTGCTACTAAATCTTGACTACATACACATGAACGTGGCCAGTTAATATGCACAGCTTGGACGCCAGAACATGGTCTTGTTTGCTCAAGACATTCCTCTCGTTAGCAACAACCCTGAGTTGTCCTGCTACAAAATCATGACTACATACACATGAACGAGGCCAGTTAATATGCACAGTGTGGACGCCAGAATATGTGTCTTGTTTGCTCAAGATATTCCTCTCCTTAATAACAACCCCGAGTTGTCCTGCTACAGAATCCTGACTACATACACATGAACGTGGCCAGTTAATATGCACAGCGTGGACGCCAGAACATGTGTCTTGTTTGCTCAAGACATTCCTCTCGTTAGCAACAACCCCGAGTTGTCCTGCTACAAATCTTGACTACATACACATGAACGTGGCCAGTTAATATGCACAGCGTGGACGCCAGAACATGGTCTTGTTTGCTCAAGACATTCTTCTCGTTAGCAACAACCCCGAGTTGTCCTGCTACAAAATCTTGACTACATACACATGAACGTGGCCAGTTAATATGCACAGTGTGGACGCCAGAACATGTGTCTTGTTTGCTCAAGATATTCCTCTCCTTAATAACAACCCCGAGTTGTCCTGCTACAGAATCCTGACTACATACACATGAACGTGGCCAGTTAATATGCACAGCGTGGACGCCAGAACATGTGTCTTGTTTGCTCAAGACATTCCTCTCGTTAGCAACAACCCCGAGTTGTCCTGCTACAAAATCTTGACTACATACACATGAACGTGGCCAGTTAATATGCACAGCGTGGACGCCAGAACATGGTCTTGTTTGCTCAAGACATTCCTCTCGTTAGCAACAACCCCGAGTTGTCCTGCTACAAAATCTTGACTACATACACATGAACGTGGCCAGATAATATGCACAGTGTGGACGCCAGAACATGTGTCTTGTTTGCTCAAGATATTCCTCTCCTTAATAACAACCCCGAGTTGTCCTGCTACAGAATCCTGACTACATACACATGAACGAGGCCAGTTAATATGCACAGTGTGGACGCCAGAACATGTGTCTTGTTTGCTCAAGATATTCCTCTCCTTAATAACAACCCCGAGTTGTCCTGCTACAGAATCCTGACTACATACACATGAACGTGGCCAGTTAATATGCACAGTGTGGACGCCAGAACATGTGTCTTGTTTGCTCAAGACATTCCTCTCGTTAGCAACAACCCCGAGTTGTCCTGCTACAGAATCCTGACTACATACACATGAACGAGGCCAGTTAATATGCACAGTGTGGACGCCAGAATATGTGTCTTGTTTGCTCAAGATATTCCTCTCCTTAATAACAACCCCGAGTTGTCCTGCTACAAAATCTTGACTACATACACATGAACGTGGCCAGTTAATATGCACAGCGTGGACGCCAGAACATGTGTCTTGTTTGCTCAAGACATTCCTCTCGTTAGCAACAACCCCGAGTTGTCCTGCTACAAAATCTTGACTACATATACATGAACGAGGCCAGTTAATATGCACAGCGTGGACTCCAGAACATGGTCTTGTTTGCTCAAGACATTCCTCTCGTTAGCAACAACCCTGAGTTGTCCTGCTACAAAATCTTGACTACATACACATGAACGTGGCCAGTTAATATGCACAGCGTGGACGCCAGAACATGTGTCTTGTTTGCTCAAGACATTCCTCTCGTTAGCAACAACCCCGAGTTGTCCTGCTACAAAATCTTGACTACATACACATGAACGTGGTCAGTTAATATGCACAGCGTGGACGCCAGAACATGTGTCTTGTTTGCTCAAGACATTCCTCTCGTTAGCAACAACCCCGAGTTGTCCTGCTACAAAATCTTGACTACATACACATGAACGTGGCCAGTTAATATGCACAGCGTGGACGCCAGAACATGGTCTTGTTTGCTCAAGACATTCCTCTCGTTAGCAACAACCCCGAGTTGTCCTGCTACAAAATCTTGACTACATACACATGAACGTGGCCAGATAATATGCACAGTGTGGACGCCAGAACATGTGTCTTGTTTGCTCAAGATATTCCTCTCCTTAATAACAACCCCGAGTTGTCCTGCTACAGAATCCTGACTACATACACATGAACGAGGCCAGTTAATATGCACAGTGTGGACGCCAGAACATGTGTCTTGTTTGCTCAAGATATTCCTCTCCTTAATAACAACCCCGAGTTGTCCTGCTACAGAATCCTGACTACATACACATGAACGTGGCCAGTTAATATGCACAGTGTGGACGCCAGAACATGTGTCTTGTTTGCTCAAGACATTCCTCTCGTTAGCAACAACCCCGAGTTGTCCTGCTACAGAATCCTGACTACATACACATGAACGAGGCCAGTTAATATGCACAGTGTGGACGCCAGAATATGTGTCTTGTTTGCTCAAGATATTCCTCTCCTTAATAACAACCCCGAGTTGTCCTGCTACAAAATCTTGACTACATACACATGAACGTGGCCAGTTAATATGCACAGCGTGGACGCCAGAACATGTGTCTTGTTTGCTCAAGACATTCCTCTCGTTAGCAACAACCCCGAGTTGTCCTGCTACAAAATCTTGACTACATATACATGAACGAGGCCAGTTAATATGCACAGCGTGGACTCCAGAACATGGTCTTGTTTGCTCAAGACATTCCTCTCGTTAGCAACAACCCTGAGTTGTCCTGCTACAAAATCTTGACTACATACACATGAACGTGGCCAGTTAATATGCACAGCGTGGACGCCAGAACATGTGTCTTGTTTGCTCAAGACATTCCTCTCGTTAGCAACAACCCCGAGTTGTCCTGCTACAAAATCTTGACTACATACACATGAACGTGGTCAGTTAATATGCACAGCGTGGACGCCAGAACATGTGTCTTGTTTGCTCAAGACATTCCTCTCGTTAGCAACAACCCGAGTTGTCCTGCTACAAAATCTTGACTACATACACATGAACGTGGCCAGTTAATATGCACAGCGTGGACGCCAGAACATGGTCTTGTTTGCTCAAGACATTCCTCTCGTTAGCAACAACCCCGAGTTGTCCTGCTACAAAATCTTGACTACATACACATGAACGTGGCCAGTTAATATGCACAGTGTGGACGCCAGAACATGTGTCTTGTTTGCTCAAGATATTCCTCTCCTTAATAACAACCCCGAGTTGTCCTGCTACAGAATCCTGACTACATACACATGAACGTGGCCAGTTAATATGCACAGCGTGGACGCCAGAACATGTGTCTTGTTTGCTCAAGACATTCCTCTCGTTAGCAACAACCCCGAGTTGTCCTGCTACAAAATCTTGACTACATACACATGAACGTGGCCAGTTAATATGCACAGTGTGGACGCCAGAACATGTGTCTTGTTTGCTCAAGACATTCCTCTCGTTAGCAACAACCCCGAGTTGTCCTGCTACAAAATCTTGATTACATACACATGAACGAGGCCAGTTAATATGCACAGCGTGGACGCCAGAACACGTGTCTTGTTTGCTCAAGACATTATTCTTCTCGTTAGCAACAACCCCGAGTTGTCCTGCTACAAAATCTTGACTACATACACATGAACGTGGCCAGTTAATATGCACAGCGTGGACGCCAGAACATGTGTCTTGTTTGCTCAAGACATTCCTCTCGTTAGCAACAACCCTGAGTTGTCCTGCTACAAAATCTTGACTACATACACATGAACGTGGCCAGTTAATATGCACAGCGTGGACGCCAGAACATGTGTCTTGTTTGCTCAAGACATTCCTCTCGTTAGCAACAACCCTGAGTTGTCCTGCTACAAAATCTTGACTACATACACATGAACGAGGCCAGTTAATATGCACAGTGTGGACGCCAGAATATGTGTCTTGTTTGCTCAAGATATTCCTCTCCTTAATAACAACCCCGAGTTGTCCTGCTACAGAACCCTGACTACATACACATGAACGTGGACAGTTAATATGCACAGTGTGGACGAGAGAACATGTGTCTTTTTAGCTCAAGATCGACATTCCTCTCGTTAGCAACAACCCCGAGTTGTCCTGCCAAAAATTCTTGACTACATACACATGAACGAGGCAAGTTAATATGCACAGCGTGGACGCCAGAACATGGTCTTGTTTGTACAAGACATTCCTCTCGTTACCAACAAACCCTGAGTTGTCCTGCCACAAATTCTTGACTACATATAGACATGAACGAGGCCAGTTAATCAGAACATGGTCTTGTTTGCTCAAGACATTCCTCTCGTTAGCAACAACCCTGAGTTGTCCTGCCACAAATTCTTGACTACATACACATGATAACGAGGCCAGTTAATATGCACAGCGTGGACGCCAGAACACGTGTCTTGTTTGCTCAAGACATTCCTCTCGTTAGCAACAACCCCGAGTTGTCCTGCTACAAAATCTTGACTACATACACATGAACGTGGCCAGTTAATATGCACAGTGTGGACGCCAGAACATGTGTCTTGTTTGCTCAAGATATTCCTCTCCTTAATAACAACCCCGAGTTGTCTTGCTACAGAATCCTGACTACATACACATGAACGTGTTCAGTTAATATGCACAGCGTGGACGCCAGAACATGTGTCTTGTTTGCTCAAGACATTCCTCTCGTTAGCAACAACCCCGAGTTGTCCTGCTACAAAATCTTGACTACATACACATGAACGTGGCCAGTTAATATGCACAGTGTGGACGCCAGAACATGTGTCTTGTTTGCTCAAGACATTCCTCTCGTTAGCAACAACCCCGAGTTGTCCTGCTACAAAATCTTGATTACATACACATGAACGAGGCCAGTTAATATGCACAGCGTGGACGCCAGAACACGTGTCTTGTTTGCTCAAGACATTATTCTTCTCGTTAGCAACAACCCCGAGTTGTCCTGCTACAAAATCTTGACTACATACACATGAACGTGGCCAGTTAATATGCACAGCGTGGACGCCAGAACATGTGTCTTGTTTGCTCAAGACATTCCTCTCGTTAGCAACAACCCTGAGTTGTCCTGCTACAAAATCTTGACTACATACACAAGAACGAGGCCAGTTAATATGCACAGTGTGGACGCCAGAATATGTGTCTTGTTTGCTCAAGATATTCCTCTCCTTAATAACAACCCCGAGTTGTCCTGCTACAGAACCCTGACTACATACACATGAACGTGGACAGTTAATATGCACAGTGTGGACGAGAGAACATGTGTCTTTTTAGCTCAAGATCGACATTCCTCTCGTAGCATCAACCCCGAGTTGTCCTGCCAAAAATTCTTGACTGCATACATATGAACGAGGCAAGTTAATATGCACAGCGTGGACGCCAGAACATGGTCTTGTTTGTACAAGACATTCCTCTCGTTACCAACAACCCTGAGTTGTCCTGCCACAAATTCTTGACTACATATACACATGAACGAGGCCAGTTAATCAGAACATGGTCTTGTTTGCTCAAGACATTCCTCTCGTTAGCAACAACCCTGAGTTGTCCTGCCAAAAAATTCTTGACTACATACACATGATAACGAGGCCAGTTAATATGCACAGCGTGGACGCCAGAACACGTGTCTTGTTTGCTCAAGACATTATTCTTCTCGTTAGCAACAACCCCGAGTTGTCCTGCTACAAAATCTTGACTACATACACATGAACGAGGCCAGTTAATATGCACAGTGTGGACGAGAGAACATGTGTCTTTTTAGCTCAAGATCGACATTCCTCTCGTTAGCAACAACCCCGAGTTGTCCTGCCACAAATTCTTGACTACATACACATGAATGAGGCAAGTTAATATGCACAGCTTGGACGCCAGAACACGTGTCTTGTTTGCACAAGACATTCCTCTCGTTAGCAACAACCCCGAGTTGTCCTGCTAATAAATCTTGACTACATACACATGAACGTGGCCAGTTAATATGCACAGGTGTGGACGAGAGAACATGTGTCTTTTTAGCTCAAGATCGACATTCCTCTCGTTAGCAACAACCCCGAGTTGTCCTGCCACAAATTCTTGACTACATACACATGAACGAGGCAAGTTAATATGCACAGCTTGGACGCCAGAACACGTGTCTTGTTTGCTCAAGACATTCCTCTCGTTAGCAACAACCCCGAGTTGTCCTGCTACTAAATCTTGACTACATACATGAACGTGGCCAGTTAATATGCACAGCTTGGACGCCAGAACATGGTCTTGTTTGCTCAAGACATTCCTCTCGTTAGCAACAACCCCGAGTTGTCCTGCTACTAAATCTTGACTACATACACATGAACGTGGCCAGTTAATATGCACAGCTTGGACGCCAGAACACGTGTATTGTTTGCTCAAGACATTCCTCTCGTTAGCAACAACCCCGAGTTGTCCTGCTACTAAATCTTGACTACATACACATGAACGTGGCCAGTTAATATGCACAGCTTGGACGCCAGAACATGGTCTTGTTTGCTCAAGACATTCCTCTCGTTAGCAACAACCCTGAGTTGTCCTGCTACAAAATCATGACTACATACACATGAACGAGGCCAGTTAATATGCACAGTGTGGACGCCAGAATATGTGTCTTGTTTGCTCAAGATATTCCTCTCCTTAATAACAACCCCGAGTTGTCCTGCTACAGAATCCTGACTACATACACATGAACGTGGCCAGTTAATATGCACAGTGTGGACGCCAGAACATGTGTCTTGTTTGCTCAAGACATTCCTCTCGTTAGCAACAACCCCGAGTTGACCTGCTACAAAATCTTGACTACATACACATGAACGTGGCCAGTTAATATGCACAGCGTGGACGCCAGAACATGTGTCTTGTTTGCTCAAGACATTCCTCTCGTTAGCAACAACCCCGAGTTGTCCTGCTACAAAATCTTGACTACATATACATGAACGAGGCAAGTTAATATGCACAGCGTGGACTCCAGAACATGGTCTTGTTTGCTCAAGACATTCCTCTCGTTAGCAACAACCCCGAGTTGTCCTGCTACAAAATCTTGACTACATACACATGAACGTGGCCAGTTAATATGCACAGCGTGGACGCCAGAACATGTGTCTTGTTTGCTCAAGACATTCCTCTCGTTAGCAACAACCCCGAGTTGTCCTGCTACAAAATCTTGACTACATACACATGAACGTGGCCAGTTAATATGCACAGTGTGGACGCCAGAACATGTGTCTTGTTTGCTCAAGATATTCCTCTCCTTAATAACAACCCCGAGTTGTCCTGCTACAGAATCCTGACTACATACACATGAACGTGGCCAGTTAATATGCACAGCGTGGACGCCAGAACATGTGTCTTGTTTGCTCAAGACATTCCTCTCGTTAGCAACAACCCCGAGTTGTCCTGCTACAAAATCTTGACTACATACACATGAACGTGGCCAGTTAATATGCACAGTGTGGACGCCAGAACATGTGTCTTGTTTGCTCAAGACATTCCTCTCGTTAGCAACAACCCCGAGTTGTCCTGCTACAAAATCTTGATTACATACACATGAACGAGGCCAGTTAATATGCACAGCGTGGACGCCAGAACACGTGTCTTGTTTGCTCAAGACATTATTCTTCTCGTTAGCAACAACCCCGAGTTGTCCTGCTACAAAATCTTGACTACATACACATGAACGTGGCCAGTTAATATGCACAGCGTGGACGCCAGAGTGTCTTGTTTGCTCAAGACATTCCTCTCGTTAGCAACAACCCTGAGTTGTCCTGCTACAAAATCTTGACTACATACACATGAACGTGGCCAGTTAATATGAGTAGAAGGGAATAGCCGGTCCTGGCACAGGTCAAGGTCAGCGGTTGTAACTGGCAGGTGTGTGTTGTTGATTTGGGGGTGATTTAGGGGGTTAGGGGAGGGGTTGGTAAGTGTGTCAAGGTCATTTGGAGGGGGTTTTAAAAAAGGTGGGGAGTCTGGGGATGAGTGGGGCTCCGGGAAATAAATTTATTTATTCATCAAAGCCTACCAGTGATCGTAGGATGGCTTCTACATCGTTTGCAGCCGTACTGTTGATTTCATTGCTCTGCACGGGTCGGGAGTCGGTGGTGGTAGTGTATGTAGGCGAATTTTGTGTGGGAACACCACCATTGTTATCGTTAGTAGTGGATGTCACTATTGGAGATTGTATGGGTGCACCCTGCCGCGTGTCCATAACTTGAAGAAATAAGAGCTGCTAGATGGTTATATTGTGAGTTGATAGAGTAGAATGAGAGATGTGTGTGATGAAGAACGGTTATATAAACCCGGTAATATAGTGAATAAGAATAACTGGATAACATCATCAATAGGTGTGACAAGATTGTAATGTTGATATTTCAGCATATCAGTTAAGACTGTTTGCAAAATAGTGTCAGTAGAATAACTGTTGCGAAGGTTGGATCTTGTAAAATACAAGGGGTGAAAGCTGAACTGTTTCTTAAGTTTAGCGAATGTATTACGAGGTCTTGAAACTGTGTAGTTAGACTGTTTTTGTAAAATATGTTTGGTGCGTAAAAGTTTCAGCTGTAAAGTGTGGGAAGCCATTGTAATAGTGGTGACTAAATGTGCACTGTGTAAAAACCAACTGATAAATGGTTAGTGTCTGTAAATGTGTTTGAATATATAGAGAGTGATTAGCATATTAACCGCGAACATATGTTTTAGAGTAAGAAATGAAAGTTAGAAAATTGTTAGAAAGTAAAGACCGAAGTTTACCCTACGGAACCCGGCGAATAAATGAGACGCTCGCGGTACCGACCCCGTATTTAAGCAATTTGTGAGTCACGAACAACCCCTCCTCTACCCTCCCCCCTCAGCCGATGGGATAAAAGGGTGGGATTGCGGTCACCCCCGGTTATTTGTTCGGTAGAGTTGCGATAGTTTGTATTAATGGGAGAGGCAAACACTTTAAAACTATTTTGTTAAAAATATTAAGATAACATCTAGTTGAAAAAAAAGGAATTTGTTACTCTGTATGAATTGGCTATGAGCTGCACAAGTGCAAACACACACACAATTTGTTAATAAGTTGATGAAGTAAGAGCTAGTATTTGTACAAACATTATAGTTCAGCAATAATTATATGTGTTATTAATGTGAAAAACGGTAAGTTAACACCATGGATAAGACTAACAGTAATGTAATACTATAAATGTTTAAAAGGATTAAATATAATTAAGAGTTTAATAAAAAAAGCAGATGTGAATATGAATAATTAGCAGCAGGTGAATATAAATATTAAATAATAACAAAAAATAATATTGATGTGACATTAATTTATGCAGTAATAAAAAAAATTGGTAATGGGAGAGTAATATGTGTTTATAGTAAATAAAAAGAAATAGTTGAAAACTAAGTTATACATGGGGTGTTAAAAACAAGTAGACCTAATTGGAGTAAGTTAAAAGAAAGCATATATAATATTATTAGACGGTAGCGACTTACCGAGGTGTTGTGTCAGCTGTGGGTCCCGCGAGTGAAAAGAGGCGCAGCTGCTCGTGTAACGGTATTTATAACAGCAGGTGGTAATTATTATGAAAGTGACCCCCCCCCCAAAAAAATAGGTAATTAACCCCCCCCCCTTTCACTTTTACTTTATGTTGAAATGGTAATAGTAGTTAAGCTTGTGTAATACTAATTTGGTGTTACCAAACGGTAACTATTGTGGTTAAGATAATATAACATATACTTAAGATAAATTAAACTGATAGAGTAACGGTAATTTAGGTCTGCTGTTGGCAATAGATAATAATCATAGTTGAGCGGGGAAAGGGAACACATAATTTCCTACTGTTATTAAATTAATAGCAGTGAACAACTATGGTGTAATGCTATAAGGAAAATTGTGGTTGGATTAGGTGGAGAATATAATTAAATGTTGGCCAACATTATTGAAAGCCGCAACACAACACTTAAATTATCGATGAC
This sequence comes from Neoaliturus tenellus, assembly GCA_030545055.2. Lineage (NCBI taxonomy): Eukaryota > Metazoa > Arthropoda > Insecta > Hemiptera > Cicadellidae > Neoaliturus > Neoaliturus tenellus. Next base: position 52,772 of record JAQYXR010000697.1, read on the forward strand.
CTACTCGTAATAATCGCCGCTACGTGTATGAAACAGTGTTGCTTGGAAATTTCCTACTGAAGTTGTACTTCGAACGTTGTAAGCCCCTCAAACCCCTACGAGTTCCCCCACCATCTTGAAAGTTTACGAATATTCTGTCGAGAATTTTAGAATCAGTTCGTACCGAAACTCCGGACGCGAAGCTTCGGGACGAACTCAAAGGGTAACTTAAATATATAGGCGGCCGATATATATTTGAGTTATTCTTGCTGTTAGGGTTCTAATATTAATATTTGTTGTGTGTGTGTGACTGTGTGTGTAAAATGTTATTTATTTTTTAGTTTTAAGTTGTGTTATTTTTAAGTTTTAATTTGCGCATTGCGATGTTAGTATTAAGGTGTGTTATATTATTGCTAATGTTTAAAAAATGTGTTTATGCATTTAATGTTGAGTGTTGATGTAATTATTCTGTATTTGTGTGTGTGTGTGTGTGTGTGTGTGTGTGTGTGTGTGTGTGTGTGTGTGTGTGTGTGTGTGTGTACTAATAACCTTTCACAGCTAGCTGTTAGGAGGGTAGATTAAATTTAAATTTAAATTATAGAAGTTCTGTTGAACTTCATTAAATATGGGTGGGACATGCGTGTTGTGCCATAGGCAGCGCATATTTTTATTTTTTTTTAATTTTTAATTTTTTGTTAGGAAATAATTATATTTGGGTGGGTTTAGATTAAGGGTGGGAGGTTAGAGTTGCGTTTTGCATTAACTGTTCCAGACTCCCTATTGTAAAATTGGAATGGTCAGGTCCAGTGCCCAGGCCCGAGGCCGACCGCCCGTATCACAGCCCACCAAACTGGATCGCCACGTGCGTGCGGGCAAAAAATTGGGATCCCTTGCAAGACGTAACTATAGGGTTGGGATTGGGAGTGTTTGAGGAATACAGAGTGGTGGAGACGGCCGTGGCCGCCTCCATCACTTTGGATCATTATTATTTTTTGGTGACCTTGACCTAAATTAAAGTAATTAACCCCCCCCCCAAAAATTACAATTAGCCCCCCCCCCCCCCGAGGTCACTTTCACTTAGCATCCCTATATAAGCGGGGCTAGCTAACATGTCTGTTTATTCTGATTCCAGCCGCTAACGCTGCCACTTCAGAACCATGTCTTTATCAACAACTTCTGCTACTACTATCACTACGCCTGCTGCTCCTGCTGCCACTTCTGTGCCTGCTCCTACTATGAACACACCAGCTGCTAACAAGAAACCGGCGAAGAGACTGAAGTTGAAGAACGTCCCGGAGTCGATGCTGCGGCAGATGGATACACAACCATCTACATCTGCTACAACTGCTCCGGGAAATATTCTTCTCCAAGCCATGGCGGTTCTTGGAAGTATTTTTTCTCCACCTCCATCACCAACACACCCTACGGCAACTCCACCACTACAACCCCAACCTACACCTACAACGTCACCACAGATGGAGCTTCCTGTTCGTTCTGATACTCCTTCAATTCTAGAATCTATTCATAATTTCACCTCATTACCACCACTAATAACACCAATTCCTGAACCAAAGTCCATTAATCCTATCATTCCTAGTTCTAAAGTTAAAAAGTCAGTTTTCAAAATTGCTCCTTCAGAGCGTTTTCAATTATTAAAAGCAGAGCGTCGCAGGGCATTTAAAAATCCTCGTAAATGCACTGAGAAGCTTCTTAGGGGTTCTAAAAAAGGATCGGTCTGTGGTAGGAAATGTGTTTTTAATGAAAAGTATTGCCGTGTACATCTTGTAAAACATATTTCTGTGCCACAACCGACTGTGATTTCCAGCAAGTCCTACCCCGCTACTAAGTTGAAGAGATTGCGAGAAGGTTTAAGGTACTTTTTTGTAAGTAGAACAGAAAAGAGCAATAGAATTATAATAGGGTGTAACGGCTACAAATGGGTAATTAAGCTCTCTGTACCTATGAGAAACCAAAAAGCGATCAAAACACTTGATGCGAAAGACTATCTCTACAAAGGTGCGGATGGTTGGACTCGCTGGGGTCGTAGTAAAGAGTAATAAGAATTAGCTTTTTCCAAATTTTGTTAGAAAAATAATGGGAGAGAAACCAGCGCTATATAACAGTGCGCTGCGTTTCTCTCCCATTATTTTTTGGTCACTCTAAGTCCCATGACCTACTTTCACATGACCTTGAACTTTACCCCCCCCCCCCAAAAAAAGATGAAAATTAACCCCCCCCCCTTCACCCTTCCCTTTCCCCTTCCTCAACTTTCTCTTGCCTTATATAAGTAGCCGCTATGCAACTGGGTATGGGATATTGGCCGCTAACCTGGTGTACAGTGAACATGGCTCCGCTGGATGGTTCAAACTTTTACAACAGGCGATTTGAGCTAAAGAAAATGGAAGAAGTGGAGGAAGATGAATCTGAGCTAGAGGAAATGGAAGAAGTTGAGGAAGATGAATCTGAGCTAGAGGAAATGGAAGAAGTTGAGGAAGATGAATCTGAGCAAGAGGAAATGGAAGAAGTTGAGGAAGATGAACAATTGATATTTGAATATTTGCGTTGTGTAACTTTGGACCTGGAAGAAAGTCTTGACCCATACATGTGGGAAGCATTGGACTGGTTGCAGTTGGGCAGAACAATAGTAATCATATCACCAGTGTTGTTTCTTGGTAGCCCAATTTTGTATGTGACTGCAGACAATGCCGAATACATTTGGCAATGGGCGGAGTTGTTTGAGGATTTTAGGGGAAATGAGGAGTACAATAATTGGTTTAATATTTGTTTAAGATAAGCAGGGTTTTTTAAACCCAAAAAGGCTCTTTTCAGAGCCACCTAATACACCAATTAAGCATATGATTTTTTTAACTCATGTGTGAGAGTTAATAGTTACTGGTTACTACATAAGTTAAAGTTTGTTGACCTTGACCTTGAACTTGAACCCCCCCCCCCAAATTGTAATTAGCCCCCCCCCTCCCTCCCGTTTTCCATTAGTTGCATTATAAAAGCCTGCAGCTCACATATTTGCTCAGAATTTAACCAGTTGCTATATAGTGAACATGTCCAAAAGATTGGATTCATTCTTTGCTAAACATACAGAACTTTGGCCACTATTATATGGACTACATAGAAAGATTGAAGAAACAATTTTGAAAGATATGGGTGTAGGGGTAAAAGTGCTTGTATATCGTCGAGGTGATTACAAATTATTGTGTTCATGTACAGTTAGAATTGAAAATTTAAATAATTTATTTCCTTGGATGGTGCAATTACGTAATTTTGTAGAAGAAATGGAGTATGAGTTGCAAGTAGCCGCAATGTATTACAAGCTTGATAAAGAAGAGTAATCATACTATGTTACAAATCTTTAACTATATGAAATATAGTGGGGGAAAATAGAATATATAAGACAGCAACTTCATACTCAGTATCACTTTGTCATAAGATATTACTTTGGTGTGAAGAGAAAAGGTTAATAATGGTTTTTAAGGATACACCTTTTTTAAATTATTTTGTAGTAAAAAATCAGTTTAATACAAATGAAAATATAACTTGGATAGAAGAGACAAATGAAGGTTCGGAAGAAGAATTGAATAATAGTCTGGATGATTCTATATTGGAAGAAGAAATTTCGTCTTTTGAACAAGAAATATTTGAAGAGCTAATAAATGATAGTGATGAAGAAATTGTTAAAGAAGCAATTGAAACATTCATTTTAGATTCGTCAACTGATGCATTGATATCCCCTATACAATCTTCAGACTCTGAATCGGACTAATGATATGTTGGTGTTTTTCTTACTGAACCCCCCCCCCCCTTTCTTTCTCCTTCCCCATATTTGCTATAAAAGCAAGAGTTGATCAGGTTTTTTATTCATTATATGCTGTGTTGTTAGTAAAGCCATACACTTTATTAAACTATGTCTCCAAGAGCTACTACCTTTATATACATTACTGAAATTATTACACATCGTCAGATACAAGAACAAGAAGAACTAGAACAAGAGATGAATGTTACATTTGGAGAGTTAATAGAAGAAATAGTAGAAGAATTTATAAATTTAAACCAAGAAACAACTAATGAAACTGGAAATATATCAATGATGCATCAACCGGAAGAGTTAACTGAATCTGAAGAAGAAGAAGAATCTGAATAAAATGGTGGGGGGTTAGGTTATTTAAGCAGGAAAGAAAACAGTTTAAAAATCATTTCATAATGGAGGACCGAGAAGCAATGTTCAAAGCTTTTTGTAAGGAAGAACCCTGGGTTCCACCAGTAAATTCCTTTACATATTATTTCCCACTTTTAGACATGGAGGATTGTAAAAAAATTCCAGACATTGGTTTTAAATTTCAAAAACAAGGAATGTTAATTGGTGTCACTGAAAAATATCACAATGAATATTCGGAAAGATTGGCGTTTAACTTTATGATGGACAATATGAATATTAAACCCAGTGAGTATCCATATTTTCTTTATAAATTTTTAGTTGAAAATGGTGCCAGTGTAACTATTGAAATATGTATTCAACATTTTTGGCCTACTCGGGATAGTGGTGGGGGAAAGTAGATAAATGTGTTGTTGAACTGGATAGTCTCTCACTCTTCTAAAATCATTCACCAACAATGTATCGTCCAATTTTGTCTGACTTGACTGCCTCTCATGAAGAAGCCGAAGCTAGAAGGAAGAAAAGCGAACAAGCAAGACAAATTCAGTCTAATATTAATATGGAGTATTATAGGCTACAAATCCAAATCCCAGGCATGCATCTTGGAGAAAACAGAGTAAAGACCGTACATGCGGCTGGTAGTTATATTAAGTATTTGAAATTATTATTGGAAGATAGAGAGTCTAAAATTACAAAATTAGAAGATGAAATGAAGAAATTGAAAAATGAACTATTGCTCTTAAAAAATGGAAATAATGAAGTTGTAGTTGAAGAGGGTGCAGAAGAAGGAAATGAAATATTGGGAATTTGAAGAAAGAAGTTTAAACATCTGTATAAACTTATAAAAAACAAAAATAATAAAAAAATTAATAAAATAAAAAAAAATATTAAAAAAAATTAGATTTAGAATAGAGAGCGGGGAATAGATCACTTTGTGGCAATGGAATAACATGTCACTTAGTGCTCTATTCCCCGTTCTCGCATTAATATAATTTGACCTTGACATATATAAAATATGGTGGGGATAAAGTATTTAAGACGGATGTAACATGTGTAAACACTTCAGTTGAAATATTAATCTCTTTTATAAAACATGGTGGATACTCTATTTGAACTTTGCTTGAGGAAAATTATTTGTGATGGTTTTTTATTTAACCATATAATAAGATCAGGAGAATGTGTTATTCCAAACAGCATTAGAGAAGCTATTCATGAATACCGAAGACAAAATTATGGGTTTGGCATTATTGTTGCTTATAAATTTGCAGATGGGACGACTCTTTGTCAAGATTGTGCACGAGCAGCTATAGATGATTGGGATGAATTTGATCTTGAAGGAGGATATGTAGACCATCGTGTTAAGGCACCACTAATAAGGTTTGAAATCATGAATGAAAAATGTACAATCTGTGCACAACTGTTATTTAGATTTATTAGATGTAGATCATATTAAAAAAAAAACTGTTTAATGTAACACTATGGTGGGGAAATTTATTGAATGGTGGGGGAAAATAGAAGTGGGGGGTATTGGTTATATATGTTGCTCGATGTTCACCAATTTCTTTAGTCTTGTAATATTGTTTGAAAAAGTAACTTGTAATTTAGTAAAAAAAAAATGAATTTTGAACTAGAAGTGACAAGCTTTAAAATAGTTGAAGAGGAGTGGACAACAGTTTCAAATTTTATTCATTCAAAACAAGATAATGGAACTCTAATGAAGGTATTTTGTTACATTTTAGAGGAAGGGGATGAAGACATAGTAAGAGACTATTTAAGAAATAGAGATATGTCAACTTCCAGCTCGGACTTTGTTAAATTTTTAAAAGACAACAATGTTAACGCGGAATTAGAAGTTTGGTTTTATGTTTAAAGAACTTGGTAGAGGGAGAATAAAAATGGTGGGGGAATTGTGTATAAAACAAGGTTTATACGCAGCAGGAGTTATTCGCTTACTACCATTTAAAAGAAGAACATCATAGAAAAATGGCTGAATCTCGGGACTATTCAACTCCTTCAACAAGTGAAAGAAAACCGTTAAATTTGTCAAAGAAGATTGTAAATTTGTCAAGAAAAGGTAAACCTATAACACATCCGGAATTGAGCATTTTAGCTAAGGAACGTCATATAAAAGAGAAAACTGAATTGTATCAAATGCAGCTTTTAGTACCTTCATTGGACGTAGGCTGTACAAGAGCACATACATTGAGGACTGCAAACAAGTACATAATAGAACTGTTGGGTAAAATTGAAGTATTGGAAAATAAACTAAAGGAGTTGCAAAATCTAAATGTATGGAATCCGGCAAATGAACTCCCTGTTCTGCAGATGGAGCCAAACGATCTTCCTGCTACTTATGCATGGAACGCATTTAATGATATTGATAGAGACTCTCCTGTGAAGTACCAACCTCCTGCTGTGTAAAAAATGATGTGTAAAAAAAATACAAAAAAAATAATAAAATATAAAAGGAAAAAAATTAGTTGTAGAATAGAGAGCGGGGAATAGATCACTCTGTGGCAATGGAATAACATGTCACTTAGTGCTCTATTCCCCGTTCTCGCATTAATTATGTTTGACCTTGACCTAAATAAACATGGTGGGGGAAGGTAATTGAGTGGGGGAAACTAGATAAAAGAAGTCCAACGCTCGGTTGGAGTCATTCTTATCCTAAACAGGCGTTTACTAACATAACATAAGAAAAGACAACATGAATAGTGAAAACATCATTTTGGATCTTTCATTAAGTGAAAAGAATAAAAAACAATATGCGGACTCTCGAAAAATGAAGATGAAAGAAATGGCAAAGGCAAGAGAAACAAGAATAAAACTAAAATATTATAAACTACAGAGGCTAATACCAGGAGTGAAATTGGGAGAAGTAAGAACCAGAACAATCGACATGGCTGCTGACTACATCAACCAACTTCTTATAGAGTTGACTATAAAAAATGAAAGAATACGTCAATTGGAATATGAACGTAAACAATTGTTTCACCAAGAAAAAGAAGAACCTATGAACTGTGTGATTAAAGACAATCAATAAAGAAAAGTTAAACAAAGGAAACTGCAAAATTACTAAAAATATTGAATATAAATTGGTTATTAATTGGACTTGCATTAGAGAGTGGGGAATAGATCACTTTGTGGTAATGGACTAACATACCACTTAGTGCTCTATTCCCCATTCTCGCTTTAAGTGTTGTTGACCTTGACCTAATAAAATAATTTATATAAAAGCAGCTACGAGAAAGAAGCTCTTTCATTTAATCGACATGGCTCCTGTGGATACCACCGACTATCCAAGTAAACCTATTGCAGAAATATTGTGTAAAATTCTACAAGAGGAGTTTGATGTGGAAGATGTGGATAATGACAGTTCAGAAACAGATAGTGTTAACAGTATGGAAGAAGAATTAATAAATGAAGGGAGTGAAGATGTAGAAATGGAGTTAACAAAGAATGAATACACACCATCATTGGAATTTGAAAATATTCATAATGAAACTCCAACATCCAGTCACGATCCAGATTTGGAATCAATACGTGGAAGATTAATTTTTTGTGCAAGACAATTATTTCCATATGAAGAAGAAGAAGATGAAGAAGAAGAAGATTAAAATAGTGGTGGGGGTAAAAAGTGGTGGGGTAATACAGCATAAAAAGGAGGTATGAAAAAGATGCATTTCATTTATATGCCGAATTTCATAGGATAAACATCACTAAAATGCATCGTTGTGATATATGTTTAGAAACTTATGAAGATGAAATATTGCTAGACATTCATAAGGAGTTATATCATAATATAAATGAAAATTTAACACAAAATGAAAATAAAAATGCATCTGCAGAAGAAGAAGAAACAGCGGGACTATCTAATGCACTTTCTAATTTAAGTATTCATGCATTGCCGGAAGAGTAGTAACACATCACAAAATCCAAAATGAAAATTTAGAATTAGACAAATTTCTTGCCGAAGCAAAAACCATGTAGTTAAACTTTTAAAAGAAGAATTAAAACGATTAAATTTTATTAAATTCGGCTTGTTATTGGATGCTATGTTTATAAACGTTGAAGGAGAATTGTCACCAAGAGGATTTATAACTAAAAACAGAACCATCATGAGTAGTTCAGATATTAATTCAATAGTAGAAGAATGTTTTGATGAGATCATTAATAAAATCCAAGAACATGAAGGACGAGGATCAGGTTGGAGTTTAGTTAGTGTAGTAAGTATGGATATTAGAGTTCACAAGCATGGATATGGGGTAATGGGGAGCAGTTATATAGCTCTTCCAAAAAGGATTGAAGAAACAAAATCATGTGTAAATGTTCAAAATCATGATACAGAATGTTTCCGATATGCAATGACATCAAAATTCATATTAAGCAATGCACAAAGACCCAGCGAAGAATATGAGAACTATAGATACAGATATAACTTTCAAGGTGTGTCTTATCCGGTAGCCTTGAAGGATATTTCTAAATTTGAAAAACAAAACCCTGGAATATCTGTAAATGTATTTGGTTTGGACAGTTCTAACAAGGTGTATCCTTTGAAAGTGGTAAAAAACGAACTTGCAGACCATACGGATTTGTTATTAATTACAAAGGATGAAGTATCACACTATGTATGGATAAAATCATTTGAAAAACTTGTCAATAAACAATTATCAAGAAGTGAACATAGAAAAATAATTTGTAAAAGATGTTTTTGTTTTAAAGAACCTAGAAATGGAGGACAAAATTGGTTACTGGAGCACAAACAACTGTGTAATGAAAATTTTGAAGCTAAGATTATTCTACCACCATTAAATAAATCATATTTACAGTTTGAAAAAGTTTTCCATCAGTATCGCATTCCTATAGTAATATATGCCGATTTTGAATCAACACTTGTTCCAATTGAAGATGAAAACATTGAAGCAAGGAAGAGTATAAAATATCAAATGCACAAGCCTAACAGTTTTTGTTTATTGGTTAAATCCACATTGGTTGAAGAACATTTGAATGCATATGGATTGTCATCAAAACCCGTGGTGTATCGTGGTGAAGATGTTGCCAGAACATTTTTAAATCATCTATATGAAATAGCTGGCCATGTTGAAAATTTGTATAATAATATAGTACCAATGATACCAATGGAGGAAGAAGAGGAAATTCAACATGAAAATGCTACCCACTGTTTTCTATGTAAAAATGAATTTACTTTAAATAACTATAAAGTTAAAGATCACGATCATCTTACAGGATATTATAGGGGTGCAGCATGCAATGCATGCAACATAAACTATAAGATTACCAGAAAAATTCCTGTAATATTGCATAACCTTAGCGGTTATGATGGTCATTTTATAATACCAGAATTGGGGAGAGATGATGGTGCAATTGATGTTCTTGCAGAAACAACTGAAAAGTTTATAACCTTTAGTAAAAAAATTGGAAATATGAAGTTGCAATTTGTAGATTCGTACCGGTTTATGCCGTGCAGCTTATCAAAACTTTCTGAAAATCTTAGAAAAGAAGATTTAATAGAAACAAAGAAAATTGTAAACAATGATAAATTAGATTTAGTTCTTCGTAAAGGCGTTTTTCCTTATGATTACATTGACAATTTGGAAAAATTTGAAGAAACGTCACTTCCACCTAAAGAAGCTTTTAAGAATAAATTACATGAAGAGGACATCAGTGAAGAGGATTATCAACACGCTTGTAGAGTATGGAATGAATTAGAAATAAGAACCTTAGGCGAATATTCAGATTTTTATGTTAAATTAGATGTGACTTTACTCTGCGACATAATGGAAGAATTTAGAAACACCTGTTTTACAGCATATGGATTAGACCCACTTCATTCGTACACAGCTCCCGGATTGGCATGGCAGGCTATGTTAAAAGAAACAAAATGCAAACTTCAACTATTAACTGACATAGACATGGTGTTGATGATTGAATCCGGTATTCGAGGAGGATTAACCCAAAGTGTAACTAGATATGTAAAAGCAAACAATAAATATCTTCCAAATTACGACGCATCACAACCTAGCACATTTATAGGTTATTTTGATGCAAATAATCTGTACGGATGGGCCATGTCAAACCCTCTTCCATATGACAATTTTAAATGGGTTGATCCAAATTCAATCAATAACATCGCTGATATCCCTAAATATGGGGATATTGGCTACATTTTTGACTTTAATTTTGAATACCCAGAACATCTCCACGACCATCATTATGATCTACCACTATTAGCAAAAACAGAAATATCTCCCACTGGTAGATGGCCAAAATTGATGATGACACTTAACAATAAGACTAGGTATGTAGCTCATTATTGGACAGTACAGCAAGCGCTAGAGATGGGATTGAAAATTACGAAAATTAATAAAGTACTGCAATTTTCACAATCCTGTTGGTTAAAATCTTATATAGATAACAACACAAGAAGAAGAACTGCAGCAACATCCAATTTTCAAAAAGATTTCTTTAAATTAATGAACAATGCGATATTCGGTAAAACATTAGAAAACAAAAGAAATCACAAAGACTTAAGATTGGTTGTTGATCCAACAAAATTACAGAAATTGGTGCAAAAACCAAACTTTGCATCTTCTATAATTATTAATGAAAACCTTGTAGCCGTTTCTATGAATAAAATTTCAATTAAGATGGATCGACCCATATATGTTGGAATGTCCATTTTAGACATATCAAAAACTCACATGTATGATTTTCATTATAATAAAATGGTGAAATTTTATGGTAGAGATAATATTGGAATAGCATACATGGATACCGATGCATTTATCTATTGGATTATAACCAATGATATGTATAAAGATTTACGCACATTTGTTTATAAAAATGACTTTGATTTTTCTGACTACCCACAACATCACCCCAATTACGACAATGGAATAAACAAGAAGGTTTTAGGAAAATTCAAAGATGAAACAAATG